>JBAHVR010000357.1:117500-125000 GCA_036898135.1 Oncomelania hupensis
TGGGATGTTTACCTCTGCGCTATAATGGAAACCAAATCGTTTAATGCTAGAGAGAGAGAGAGAGAGAGAGAGAGAGAGAGAGAGAGAGAGAGAGAGAGAGAGAGAGAGAGAGAGAGAGAGAGAGAGAAGAGTAAGAGTTCGATGCTTTTTTTTTAACATCTTGCCCTAGGGGCTTGCAACAATAACTATTAAATACAACAGCTTAATGTTATAACATTAACATCGTGGAACAATGGCGAGTACACAAGATCATCATTAGATAAAATCACTTTCCAAAAATTGAAATCAAATTATTGTTGTTATAATTAATTAACAATATTAACAATCAAATGCTTATTTAATTTTTAACGTGTTTTAAGAAACGTCTTCTTATTATGAACATTTAGATCCTGGATCACTACATGATGAAACTATCCACTAATTCCATGCCGGATCGGTCGTCGCCCGGCTCAACAAGGACGGCGCCTTTCGTTGGCCACCAGGACGGAGGTGATAAGTATGCTACTGATGGACAATTTAGCAAGATCCGCACGAGAAACAACATCGTCATAGGAACCTGGAATGTCAGGACCCTAACTGCGGAAGGAAAATTAGAAGAACTGGCCCACGAGCTGGACCACTATCGATGGAACGTTCTAGGTATCAGCGAACTGCGCTGGAAAGGCCTAGGTGAAACAACGACCGACAAAGGCCACAAGCTCTATTTTAGCGGTAGAAATGACAGGCACGAACACGGCGTTGGATTCTTGGTCCACAAGAACATTCTAGCCACTGTCATGGGTTGCCGCCCAGTCTCCAGTAGACTCATTACCATCCGTCTGAGAGCAGCCCCTTTCAACATCACCATCATCCAGGCCTATGCCCCAACATCAGACTATGGCGACAGCGAAGTGGAGGATTTTTATAAAAATCTACAGGCGATCTTTGACCAAGTGCCGAAGAAGGACATAGTCATAGTGCAAGGCGACTGGAATGCCAAGGTTGGCCAAGATGCGCACCACAACTGTGGAGACACATGTGGACCCCACAGCAACAACGAGACAAATGACAGGGACCTGAGACTCTTGGAGTTTGCCAGATACAACAATCTGGTACTGGCAAACATGCTTGGTCTCCACAAAAACTCCAGACGATGGACGTGGCACAGTCCTGGCGGGGAGCATCACAACCAGATCGACTACATCAACACATCCCCAACGACGAAGTCCGACAGACCATCACACAAGCCATTGGAAAACACGATGACCTGCTCACAGTGGTGAAGAAACGGAAACTCCGATGGTATGGCCACATCACCAGATCATCAGGCCTTGCAAAGACCATTCTGCAAGGCACAGTGCAAGGAGGTAGAATAAAAGGGAGACCGAAAAAGAGTTGGGAGGACAACATTCGAGAATGGACTGATTTGACACTGGGCGAAGCCATCAGGGCTGCTGAGGACAGAGAAAGATGGAGTATGCTGGTTAAACGATCATCTGTGGTGCCCCTACGACCTCCGGGTTACGGGACAGGATAGGATAGGGTAGGAATGAGGAGAAATGTGGATGTTCGTGCGATGAAGACAAAGCAAGCAAGCAAGCAATGGCGAGCGTTGTGGCCGCGTTGTCTAAGGCGGGACTAACTTGCCTTGTCCACCGGCTAGAAACCAATGGCGCCTGACAAGTGTGGGATCGATCCCGCCTCTGCATAGGTGTTATGTTTTTCTGACTATCGTTTACTTTGGACTCGGGCAACGTCTCGGGGGTTTTCTCTGGGTACTCTGATTTGTCCCCCAGGAACATTTGAAAAACAACTAATATTTAGTAGGTTGGGTTTGGGCGAGGAACATGCTCCGACTAAGCCTTCTCTAGGGGAGGCGGACCAGAAGGAGATGAACGGAGCAGGAAAAACAGCAAGAAGAGAGAGAAAGAGAGAGAGAGAGAGAGAGAGAGAGAGAGAGAGAGAGAGAGAGAGAGAGGGATGGGGGGAAAGAGAGAGAGAGGGATGGGGGGAAAGGGAGAGAGAAAAAGATGGGGGAGGAGAGAGAAAGAGTGGGTGGGCGGACGGGCAGAGGAATGGGGTTGAACAAGTAAGTGGATTTAGCTGCTTGCGACTAATATTCACACTTCCTTACTGTAGCATGCCCAGTGCTGTTCATGTTTGTTTTCATTAATTGTTTTTGTGGTTTTTTTTAATGTGATTGATTGACTGTTGATCCCACCAGAGTGCCAGCGACTTACAGTGTAACTTTCTCCACCAAGATTCGTCCAGGCATGACGTTTCCCGTTACGGTTCATCTGTTCAAAAGCGGTGATGTCAGCAACGTGGAGGTGTCTTTGCGAAACAGCAGCAATGAATCCATCGTCTTCGCCAGTGCCCCTGTTGTCTCCGTTACTGGTGGGGGTAAGTATTATTTGGATTTTTAAAACCTTGAAATGAATGGCTCTATCCACAGTTTTTTCGTTAATGCTTATTGTATAATAGACAATAACCTCGTGTAATCTCTATGTAATCAACGAACAAATAAATAAGTTTTCGGTCTGCAATACACATTGCCTCGCTTTTCCTTCCCATCAGTTAGTCAAAGAGGACGCATGCTCCGCTGCACGTAAAAGGGTTCTGTAGTCAGGAACGAAGTTTTAAAGTTGCTGAAAAGGCCGCTCATCGAGGCTTCGTGCAACTCTGGGCTTTTGAGAGATGTTCAACGCCCATTCGTTCACAAGACCGTGTGTACAGAGGCTTTATCAGTCTTCATACTATTGACTGCCTGTCCGTTTGTTCAGTTGTCTTTTATTTGCACTGATACCAAGGACTATATAAGGTAATTAATTATTTGCTAATATTTTGTTTTATTATTTGTTACAGACGGAGGTCAGGTTATCAATCTCGACGTAAGTGTATCACTTTTGACAACAGTACACATTTAAACGTACGTAAATGTAAACACACACACACACACACACACACACGCACATACACAAACGCACGCACGCACGCACGGTTTCAATGTAATAAAACTCCCTTTGGTTTTAGCAATTAGAAAGATTTTGCCTATTCAAAAGCTTTGTTGTATTGAATATAAATGCTACTATTACTCTTGCTGCTGCTGCCGCTGCTGTTGCTGCTGCTGCTCCTCCTCCTTCTCTTACTACTATATTTCTACTGCTATTACTGCTACCCCGTTCTCCTATTTATC
Source organism: Oncomelania hupensis (assembly GCA_036898135.1). Taxonomy (NCBI): domain Eukaryota; kingdom Metazoa; phylum Mollusca; class Gastropoda; order Littorinimorpha; family Pomatiopsidae; genus Oncomelania; species Oncomelania hupensis. Next base: position 120,676 of record JBAHVR010000357.1, read on the forward strand.
TACCTCCTTTCGCTGCTACTACTTAATTTTAACCATTGAATTCTTCTAACATTTGAAACATTGTGATTCGCTTCGTAGATTCCTCGAACGCTGAAACGGCCTGTTTGGAATGAATGGTTCGTGTACACCTTGCGGGTGGTTGCATATGGGGACGTCAGCTTCAACAAGTCTGAGGCCTTGAACTTCGATGAAAAATCATTCTCCGTCTTTGTACAAACGGACAAGGCCATGTACAAGCCTGGAGAGACAGGTCAGACATTATTTCAAAACTCGTGTCATTTTGTATTTTCTAATGTAAATAATGAATGATGATGAGGTAAGGTCATTTATGTCAGACCTTTCTTGTAATATGTCGTCCGAGAGTTTGGGATTTGACGATAAACCCTTTTCAATTTCGTACAAACAAGGCTATAATTATGCAACCTACAATCCTGGGCAAGCATGTTAGTTACTTAAGCTAAATGATAATGTGAATAACTAATTAGGTTATCTATCTACATCGCAAAATGTATCCCGAATTCGCGAATGATGAATGAATGAACATTAAGGTTTAACGTCCACATCCACCATTGGCGATATGGCAGACCGGGTATTGCCCCTGTTCTTTAAAAACCGTGTACTGCAGTCCACGGAATATTACAATAATTTGTGAGTGTGTTTATGTTGCAGTGAAATTCCGTGCTCTTGCGATGAAGCCAGACTTGATCATTATGAATGAGCCCATGGACATTTTCATTTGGGTGTGTATTACTCTTAACTTCTTCTCGCCCTACTTTTTAAAACCGTCAAGTTCTTGTCATGGTAGACAATTTATGACATCCAAACCGGGCAAATTCTAGTCACGTGAGATATGTCAAAGATATTACTGGGAAATAATAGTCTTTGAAATATGTAGTTTCCCACGTGTAATTTCGACTGACTGTCATATAGGTCTATTGCACAGGATTACACACACACACACGCGCGCGCGCGCGCGCGCACCCAAATCGTTTACTAGAGGTACTGTCGTTTGCCCATAGAGACGTCGGAGACCTCATGGCCTGTCCTGTAATCGGGCGGCTTGCGTTAGATCCTGTATCGGCCAGCGCCTGTAGCAACTAGTTCTTGAGCTGGAAAAGCATATAAGAACGATAAAATAAAATAAAATACAAATTAAACCCTGGAGTAGGGCTGACACCATTTGTGTGTGGGTGAGTGGTTGGCAGCTGAAGCCAAATGGGCGGCAGGAGGTTTTAGGTAAATGGCTCAGACTTTTCTGGCCTGTTCTCACTGCTCAGCAGCAGTGCTCGCCTATTCGCGGGCGTCACACCACCCCCCCCCATTCTCCTCTCCTCCACTTGGTCCTGTCATCCACGCATTGGAAAAAAAAACAAACGAGAAAAATAAACTTATGCCTATGTGACCATTTGTATGAAAATCAAGGTGAACTGATTAACCCTAATAAGAACAATTTAAAAAGTGGACTTTTTGCAAGTGTATGCGCGAATAACATTAGAACAGTTTATTAAGCGTAATTAAATACATTGTTCTTATGTAATGCACCTACATTCATATACACACAAAACATATCATCGCAGCGCAATGCAGCCTCGTGTGAACTGGCCTAATGTTATGATTATTTTTTAACGTTACAGGATTCGGCTGGCAACGGCGTGAAGAAATGGACTGGGGTGTACGGGTTTGAGAATACAGGGGTTGTGGAACTCCAGCTTCCTACATCTGCCTTCTGTAGCAAAGGGGGCTGGAAGATCGACGTCACAGTGCTGGTAAGTAAGTTTAGCTGCCTCCCATTTGTATACCGCCTTAAAACATGTCACGTTTAAAAGCGCAGGCGCTTGTATTATACGCGAGTGTTTATGCTTGTGACGCGTCTCCCTTTAGTTATCTAACCATAGGGAGACGCGTCACAGGCATAGGCGCTCGCGCATCCATATACAAGCGCCTGCGGTTTGAAGGCGGTATAGCGGTTTGAGTTGGTCCGTCACCCTGTGTCTTCACAATAGAGAGCGCATAAAGTTGTAGTAAAAAGCCCATTGTGTTAATGGGGCGTTCTGTTGGCCTATGTATGCTAACCAGCCCGAAGGGCCACGTTTTGCACTGTGTTACACTCTGTTTGATGATAGTGTTTTTCTTTATCAGTATTTGATTCAGCCCCGATGCTTGAATTCCTGATAGTTGTGTAACTCAGATTCGTTTATCCACACAGCCCGTCCAAACAGCATACAAGTCACAAAGTCGACGTATGAAGTTTTCCACTTTTATTCAGCACACATCAACAACTGCATACAATTCTCAATTTAACTCAACAACTTTCACAGCAACTTTCCAAATCACTATCAATAACTTTACTATCTCCAACAATCTCGGCACACGATTAAATAACCTCTCTCTTTTCTGGAACAATTTGGTATACTGTAGAAATGACGTACTGCCACCAATCGAACTAAAGATCGTCATCACTGACTTACGTCATTACACATTTCTTCTCCTTCCGGATCGTTCCTTCAAATTTCTACAATTATCCCGAATCTTCGATCGATAGTAAACAAGCCGATCCAGAAGATTCTACAACAATATCGACTAACGAAAACTATCAACGTTATACAAAGCCTTTCCTAACAACAATGCAAACTCAAATCAAAGGTAAATAAACTCCATTATTGAATACTTTGCAAATCGAAACGATTAGATCTATCGTACACGCTTTAGCCATACTATCATTCGCGTTTCAACGTAACATAACCCCCCACTCAAGAAGAAATTTACCTAATTTCTTTCAACAACGTTGAAACGTAATGCACAAACAAAGTACAGAATTAAGACTTATCTCAGCCTGTCTGAACACTGTCAATGTTCTCAGTTCATTCACACAGATTCAAAGTTTCTCATCTGCAAGTCTTTCTGGATACTGTCAATGTTCACAGTTCATTCACACAAGGTCAATGTTTCTCATCTGCAAGTCTGTTTAGATATTGCCAATGTTCTCCACACAGTCAATGTTCTTTCAACCGCAAGGAAACGACGCCCTCGTCAGTTGCGGTCGTCATCGGCCCAGGGTCAAAGACAGTGATCTCGTGGGCTTTCCTGGAGTCAGTGCATCCTCCGTTGTCTTCCTCTCCCGTCGGATGTCCGACGCAGTCGACGTTGTCAGCTCCCAGAATGCATTCGCTGGGTCTCACGGTCAGGTTGGCTTCTGCGGGACGGTGGAACAGCTCCCTCAAGGTCTGCAGATGCTCCTTCCAGGTCTGGGTGTGGACTTCATGTTCGACCAAAGTCGTAGAGCCTAGGACATCACTGAAGCTATGGGGAAATTCGCCCATAAGATCCTTGAGCTCCATCTTTTGACCTTCCGTCAAGCTTGGTCCTAGCTTAACATCATCGATGCCTTCTTTGCTGTGGAAGACTCCCAGTTCCAACAGTTCTTCGCTGTCAAAGCTGTCGTCGGTCACAGCTGCTGTAGCTGCGTGCACAGTCTCTGATGGCCTTTCCACGTACAGCTTAAGGAGGTTGGCGTGGTATATCTTGGAATGCTGGCCGACCTTCACCTTGTAGTCGTTGATCCCCACCACGGTCTCCACTTCGTACGGGCCTTTCCACTGCATCAGCAACTTATTATGATCGGTAGGTAGCAGCACCAGCACTTTGTTGCCAGGTTTAAACTTCCTGTTCACAGCCCTACGGTCATAGTAGTGCTTTCCACAGTCCTGGGACTTCTTCAGGTTTTCTCTGGCTATCTCGAGAGTCTGCTCCAGCTTCTCCCGTAGCTCAAACACGTACTGGTAGCTGTTCTTCACCTCTGGGGTGTCTACTTCTTTCGTCCACAGTTCTTTTAGGATGTGCATCGGCCCTCGGATGGTTCTTCCGTACAGCAGCTCGAACGGAGAGAAGCCGGTGGACTCCTGCGGCACTTCTCTGTAGGCGAAAAGTAAGGCGTTGATATAGCGATGCCATTGTCTGGGCTGCTCGCTGCACAGTTTCTTCAGGGTGGACTTCAGCGTAGCATTGAACTTCTCGACAAGCCCGTTGCACATCGGATGGTAGGGTGTCGTAGTCAAATGCCGGATGCTCAGCAGTCTGTTGACCTCCTTCATGCAGTCAGAGACGAACTGCGTCCCGAGGTCTGTCAGGATCTCTTCAGGCACTCCAAGTCTACTGAACATGTCCACCAGCGCCTCTGCCACAGTTTCAGTGTCAATCTTCTTCAGAGGCACTGCTTCTGGGTACCGAGTCGCATAGTCCACTAAAGTCAGTACCCACCGATGACCTTCTTCACTCGGAGGTCTTATTTCGCCGATTAAGTCTAAGGCCACCCTCTTGAAAGGTCG
>JBAHVR010000358.1:0-125000 GCA_036898135.1 Oncomelania hupensis
TTGTTAGATATAATTATATTGTTATATTAATGTTTGTTCATTTTAATTATTTTATTTTATTTTTATATTAAGTTAATCGCTGTATAATTTAATATGTTGATCTAATATTACAGATGTAAATAGGTATATTAAATTAATGAATAAATAAAGTCGTAGATATAGACTGATTGCAGTATTGTACAGCACACGCACGGACACACACACACACACACGACCGCGCGCGCTTAGATGGGATGTATGAAATGCGCAGCAAGACAGTTGACTACACAAGGACCAAGACAGGAAGAAATTCTGGCATAGTTTTCAATCAGCAAGGAGATGGCGGTAGGAATGAGAGTAATTTGGTAACTCTGTGTTCTGAAGCGAGCACAGCGGAATCTTCTTCTAGAAGGAAGAAGTTCAAACAGACAGGAAAGAGGAATAAGTTGAAGCAATCGAATTAAATAAAATCAAATTATTCAGAACTGTTATGCCATTATTTATATATATTTATGTTTATTTTGTTTTTTCTAATGTCACAACGGTGGACAAACTATAAATCAAATAAATAAATAATATAACTAAAAATAAGTAACTTGTGTTTTGTTTCTAGTTTATTATAAATCTTGTTTTGTGTGTTTGAATTACAAGCACGAACTAGAAAAGCTGTTAATGTGAAGAAGGCAGCAAAACGCAAATTTGTTTGATTGGTTCGTTGGTGGAGTGTGTGTGTGTGTGTGTGTGTGTGTGTGTCTGTGTCTTTGGGCACTTTTGCTGACACACACGACAAAACACACCCGCATACCACCGACCCGCTATTTCCGCCGACGTCACGAGAACTAGATGAACACTCAGACGACATCAGGGATCGCTATTTTTACCATTTTTGCAAAAAGTTCTGAAAGTCGGCAAAACTCGACACACATGTGTGTTGGACACTTGTCCTGAAATGGAGAGAGAGGGACCCTCTATACACTCGCGTCATTACTTGTCATGACGAATCTTCGCATCATCGTGACGTCAAATTCGCGCGCAGTTGACTTTTTTTTTCCTCAAGAGTCCGCCATCTTCCATTTGCATGCAGGAAGGATTTTCTTTGTCAGTTTTGAAAACGTACGTTTTTGTTTTATTTTATTATTATAGTTTAATTTATTATTAGTTCTAGTTCTATGTATAATTTTTAAGTGAATACAATTAATCTTGAAGAGACTGTATCTATCAGACTATCTTTTTCAAAATATCAGGCAAGCGCATTCTCATTCTCAGCAAATTGTATCCTACCTACATAAATAAAAATTAAAATTAAAATAATGACAGTCAGTGTTTAGATAACCTATATAATAGATCTATGCTAACCTGGCCTGTGTATGACAATGTATGCATGTTTCATTTGATGAATAAGATCTAGGCTGGCTTCGTCCTTCTTGACTTTCAATGCAAGTAACAGCTTCCTGTCTTCATTTCAGACACTGAGACAGATCAAGATAAGATGGCGTCAAATGTCACCTTCTCTAAAGTTTTTTCACTTCTCAAAAAAGAGTAAGTGGCTTGAATTTTTTTTTTTATATATATATAAGGCATAAACATTATTTAAATATTTTTTAAATAGTGCTACTTCTTTGAGTCTGTGAGCCAGTCAGTGGATTCTGCAACATTTCAACTTAGATTCATATTCACTCATTCATAAGTTCGGTGAGTGAACATGATTTTATAATTTACTCACCAGTGGTGATTTTCTAAGTACTGCTTGATCGCTATAGAAGGAAATAAAAACTGATTGCATTGACGATCAATATAGTTCTCTTGACCCTTTACTTTTTTTTCAGTTTATGATGAAATCTAGTGCCTGTTATGGAAAAAGGACTCGATGTTTCCATTAAAGTTTTCTTCCATACATACATGTCTGGAAAAATCTGACTTTTAAACAGTATATACTACCTGTGTAACTGTAACTGTAATGTTTTTGTTTGTTTGTTTGTTTCTTGCAGAGGTCTAATAAAGGACAAGGGAAGTGAAGGAGATGTGACTGGACTTCAAATGGTAAGTACATTATTTCTGTTGATGCCATGTGATCATCATAAAGAGGAAAGACTATTACATGTATCCCAATCAAACCAAGTGTGTTTAGCTGCTAGTAAAATGAAGCAAAATATTGCCAGTAACTTGAAGTGATGAGTGAATCCTTTGGCAGTGCGTGGTGGTTTCAAGAATGTGTTCAACTGCGTTGAGTGGATGAGGATGATGATTAAAACATCCAAGATAAAAGAAACACAAGACCCAAAATGAAAATAAGCAGGTAAAAAGACCTCAGTTTGTCCATGCCTTCTCCCAAACCGATTTTTCTTCATGCTCACCAACTCCCTCAGCCAAGTTTTAAAACAACAACAACAACAACAACAACAACAACAACAACAACAAAGGAACACAATTCAAAACGTTCTGTTTATTTTTTAAAATATGAATATTGAGCTTCAAACTTGTGCATAAATTACCCCCACCCCTCTCCCCTATCCCTCCCCTCTTTCTACCTTTCAATTTACTTCCTCTCCACCTTCATATCCACACTCAAATCGTCTGGCTTTATTTTAAAAATTTTCATCTTGGATTTTCTTCCGACACTACTAGTACTACACCCCAACCAAACTTAGTACAAAGGTGTAAGTTGAGAATATTGAGCTTGAACATTCTGAGCTACCTTAGCAACACTTTATTACAAAATAAATTTCTCTTAGTACCGTGGTCCTGATTCGGCTGTTGGCAGTCCGCTGGACCATATAAACATTGAATATCTATCTGTTAATATCTCATGCTTATTATTTGTTGTCAAATGTGATAATATACGAATTACTAATAAACAATTTTAAAACCAACCTCTTTACAGTAAGTAGGAATATATATTGGGGCTAGCATGGTGGAAGGAAGCACAGCATATTGACAACATGCATTTTGATTTCATTTTGTAGGCATCGTTTTTTAAGTCATGGGCCTAGATGACTATTTTTGACGTCATTTTTTTTCGAAGAATAATTGACATAGCGTCAAAAAGAAAATAATGCAAAACAAACTGGAAACAGGTTGAATTCTCAGTTTTCTTGAGATATTACAAATGTAAAGGAGTGGACAAAGAACAGTTTTCAATGGCTACCGTTTGTTTTTTTTATCAGAGGATTTTGGGAATGTGAAAATAGTTTGTTGCCTCACCTGAAAAACCTCCCAATTCTTGAGAGGCTTTGGTCATTACGCCTGCCTTGATTAAAAGCCAGAAGAGTGAAGGGGAACCCAGAACGTCGCACTCGGGGAGATGTGTGAGTGTGGGGGGAGGGAAGGAAGAGGAACATTTATCCCCAAAACCACCCGCACTCCAATATTTTTACCAAAGCAAAAAAAAAAAGAAGGACGTGGGGGTGGGTGATTACATGTTGTGTTGGGGCTTTACAGAACACAGTCACTAAATGCATAATGAAATCACAATTGTTGTTTGCATCATCTGTAATATAGGACAAGCCAGAGGGTGAAGGAGAAGAAGAAGAAGGAGAAGTGGCAGAACTTGAAATGGTAAGTACATTATTTCTGTTGATGCCATGTGATCATCATAAAGAGAAAAGATTATATATGCATCCAAATCAAAACAAGTGTGTTTGGCTGCTGTCAGTCAGTCTGTGGTAGAAGTGCAGCACCTGCTGTGGCTCGTCTGCAGGTTATCCCATGTTAATCTCTTCGAGGCAGCGCTCTTTGTTTTCTCTGCTATCGTCTCTCTCTCTCTCTCTCTCTCTCTCTCTCTCTCTCTCTCTCGCTGTGTTGAACGCCGACCCTCAAGAAATACTATTGATTACTAGAGGTAAATCTGCAAGGATGTACTTTTTAACATAAATAAACTCTTTATTTTAGTTGCTTTAATAATAATAATAATAATAATAATAATAATAATAATAATAATAATAATAATAATAATAATAATAATACGGGGCTATCTGAAAAAATCGCTATTATAGAAGGCAAAGAAATCAATGTTTGGCTCACATGCATACTCACCACTAACCTCGCCCCTTCTCCTCTCTCCTCCCCTCTCCCCAAACAAACAAAATGTTTCCAGGTGTTTGCAAATATGTGCGAGATGAGTCCTAAATAGTCCACAAATTACTTCTTTTTTTTTTCTTTTTTTTTGGGGGGGGTGGGGGGTGGGGGGGGGGGAATGTCCGTCGGTCTTTCTGTCTTCCGTCCGCCGTCTAAGCGTGCAAAATTTGCAAGTGGATTACTATCTCAGAATCTATTTTGACTATCACAACCAAACTTGACCAGACATGAGACGTCATAAATGATAAGTGAATGAATTACGTCACTTCAAGATCAAGGTCATAGGGTCGCCAAAATAATGTTAGTCAAAAAATAAAAACTTTTTTCCCCCAAGTTATTAATATTGAACTTATGATTTTTGGGTGCATGATAGATATCAATGAGGCACACATCTTATGCACATTGTTCAACCTCTCTCCCAAGTGAAGATCACTGGAGCTGTTCAAAGGCTAGTATAGGTACTTTGAAGTGATCTTGACCCTAAACTATCAAAGATATAAATTTCAAACTTGTTGTATTTAGGAATAATAGATTGATCTTTCATACATGTTCCGTTTTTGCGTTGATCTTGAAGGTCAAGGCCATTTTAGGCCTTGCAAAAACATACACAAATGTCATCGTACAGTGAAATAGCTCTATTTAACCCATAGTATGCAACAACATTGGGTTATTTGATCATACATGAGCATGACAGGTCGCATAAAGGTGAAGGTCATCCCAAGGTCACTTTTTTTTTTTTTTTTTTTTGGCATAATACAACAGCTGGTGAAATGATCATCTGTGGTGCCCCTACGACCTTCGAGTTACGGGATAGGAATACAACTTTTGCTGTAGTACATTTGATATTACATACGTGTTTGGATCCGGAGGTCAAGGTCATTTTAAGGTCAAGAGCAGAGGAAGATCAAAGATCAAATTCAAAGTCGGTATGGTATTACTGTGCATTTTATTGCCACACTGTTTCATTTTTTTCTGGGCAGTAATGTTCATGTTAAATATTGCAAGTTCTGTAAGCAGCGTGTGAGCCATATAGGCTTTGCCCCTTCTAATTATATTTGAAAGTTAGATTGACTGCATCCAATACCATTATTGCTTCAAAATGAACAACTTACAAAAAATAGGCCTGCTGGTTTCCTTTAAAATAAATTAGGAATCATGTCATGTACCTTACCCTCCTATTCCCCTCCTCTTCCCCCTCTTTCCACCCCTGCCCTGCTTACCCATCGTTTCGTCTGGATCAAAACAATCAATGGAAGCTAAAATATCCGACTTCTTTACTGAAGGACAATGTTGTAGCCAGCAGAAAGTGGTTCTTACGATGTACCAGACACATGTATAAATAAAGATGTAGATTTGTGTACGCTGATTTACGATCACATTAATTTTCTTATCAAAACATAACAACAAAGCGCAACATGCAAAGTTTATGACTAGAAATACGTCATTGATCGATAATGAACGAAACTGAAGTATTAATACAAATGTACACGCAGCCACGATCGGGTCAGCTGCATCCTAATCGGAAAACCCCGGGCAAGGCCACCGCATTGCACTGTCAGTTTAAGTACCCACACAATCTCCTAGTTTAATCCTATCCTATCTCATCCCGTAACTCAGAGGTCGTAGGGGCACCACAGATGATAATTTAACCAGCGTACTCCATCTTTCTCTGTCCTCAACAACCCTGATGACATCGCTGAGTGTCAAACCAGTCCATTCTCGAATGTTGTCTCCCACCTCTTTTTCGGTCTCCCTCTTCTTCTACCTACTTGCGCTGTGCCTTGCAGAATGGTCTTTGCAAGGCCTGATGATCTGGTGACGTGGCCATACCATCCGAGTTTCCGTTTCTTCACCACTGTGAGCATGTCATCGTGTTGTCCAATGGTTTGTGTGATGGTCTGTCGGACTTCGTCGTTGGTGATTTGCTGGGTATAGGAAATGCCCAAAAGTCTTCTGTAGCACCTCATCTCCATGCTTTGTATTCTTCGCTGTAGATCTGCTGTGAGGGTCAATGCTTCGCAAGCATATAGGAAGATGGAGATGACAAGGGAGCGCAGCAGTCTTACCTTAGAATGTAGACTGAATGTCTTTCCAAATGGGCTTCAACCTTGCCAGGGCAGCAGTTGCCTGTGCGCTCCTGGAGAGGACTTCTTGTCGGGACCCATTGTCTGATACAATGCCTCCTAAATATTTGAAGCTATGCACTGTGTTGAGGGATTGGCCTTGGACTTTGATCTCCGTGTTGATGCCATTGGTGTTGTTGGTCATCATAGATGTTGCTGGTCTTCACTGCACTTATTTCCATTCCATAGACTCTAGAGGTGGTGTCAAGCCTCTGTACCAGTTGTTCAAGTTCTTGTTCCTCTCCAGCCAATCCATCAATGACATCCGCAAAACGAAGGTTGGAGATTGCTCTACCCGCTATGCTGACTGTGTCTTCGTGATCTGCAAGGGCATCTGACATGATGCGCTCTAGGAAGATGTTGAAGAGTGTTGGAGAGAGTAGGCATCCTTGACGCACACCAACTGTTGTTCTGAACCAGTTTCCGATGGTGCTGTTATGGAGGACTGCACTGGTAGCCTTGTCATACAGGCGTTTGATGACTTCAATCATTTTATGGCTGATGTTGTACACTCTCATGGTTGCCCACAGAGACGAATGCCAGACTCGGTCAAACGCCTTCTTGAAGTCTACGAACACATGATATAGATGTTGTTTGCTTTGGATCGTGGAGACATTGAGCTGTTTAACACTTTTCAGACGCTTCACAATCTGGTAGGCCTTCTTGCAGTTGTTCTTGTTCAGACTGTTCTCTATTGTCTGGCATTGATCTTCTATCCAGTTCTCCTTTGCTGTGCGCATGCCTTTTCGGATGTCATTGTTGAATTTTCGGTAGACATCAGCTCGCTGTGAGGTGTACTTTTTCTTCTTCATCTCTCTTCGTTTATCACACAGGTCCGAACGTTCAGGTGTGATCCACGGCTTCTTCTTTGGCCGGTGCTTGCCAAAGATCTCAGTGGCGGCATCTTTCACAGCTGAGTTGAAGGTGGTGGTCATGGTGTTGAATTTACTTCACCAGCTCCCAAAATGAGCAGTGGTGAAAATTTCCCTCCAATTGTGGCCTGAAATATTTCTACCACCTCCGGGTATTGCAGTTTGTCCAGGTCGAACTTCAGTCTAGTGCACTTTGCTGTGTTCACTCTCTTCAAGTGGAGCAGGAAAGACATGATCACGAGATCGTGGTCACTTCCGATGTCTGCTCCTGGAAAAGTGCGTGTCCTGCCAATTTTGACGCTTGATCTGAAGCGTTTCTTGACCATGATGTAGTCGATCTGCTTGTGATGCTCCCCGCCAGAGCTGTGCCTAGTCCGTCGTCTGGATTTTTTTGTGGAGACCAAGCGTGTTTGCCAGTATCAAATTGTTGTATCTGGCAAACACCAACAGTCTCAGACCCCTGTTATTTGTCTCATTGTTGCAGTGGGGTCCACAATCATGTGTCTCCCCAGTTGTTGTGCGCATCTTGGCCAACATTGGCATTCCAGTCGCCTTGCACTATGACTATGTCCTTTTTCGGCACATGGTCAAGGACAGCCTGTAGATTTTCATAGAAATCCTCCACTTCGCTGTCGTCATAGTCTAATGTTGGGGCATAGGTCTGGATGATAGTGATGTTGAAAGGGGCTGCTCTCAGACGGATGGTAATGAGTCTACTGGAGACTGGGCGGCAACCCATGACAGTGGCTAGAAGTAGAATGTTCTTGTGGACCAAGAATCCAACGCCGTGTTCGTGCTTGTCATCTCTACCGCTGAAATAAAGCTTGTGGCCTTTGTCGTTGTTTGACCTAGGTCTTTCCAGCGCAGTTTGCTGATACCTAAAACGTTCCGTCGATAGTAATCCAGCTCGTGGGCCAGTTCTTCTAATTGTCCTTCCGCATTTAGGGTCTTGATATTCCAGGTTCCTATGACGATGTTGTATCTCGTGCGGATCTTGCTAATTTGTCCATCAGTAGCACACTTATCACATCCGTCCTGGTGGCCAACGGAAGGCGAGGGCCATGGTGACACGGGCGATGACCGATCTGGTATGGAGTGAATGGTTCTATTGATCATGCAGTGTGTCTTGGGCAAGAAAGACCTGCCTGGCAGGGCCAAATCCTCTTCAGGCTGTTGGCCACAGCCGATTTCCACGAATACAGTGTGGCTCGCCTTGGCCCCGAGCACGTGGTCGTTGAACCTGTAGTAACATGAGGTTCCTCCGTCCTGGCCGGTGACTTCTGTGTAGAAGACTTTCGCCCAGTGATGCCGTGCTGACATCACCCCTGTTATCCGCCTCTTACAACACGCCGGGGAACGTTGGGTCTATTCTATTCAGTGCCCGAACCCACAAGGCGAAGTTGTACAGATAAAAGCCCAAATTCTTGTGGTCATATTAGGAGCATGTACGTCGATTTGGTCATCGTTTTGCTCATTCATAATTGTATTATTACGCAAAGATACGGAATACAATTTTTACGGCAAATGTTGATATTTAGCGTTAGGATTACAGTTAGAATTTGGGTTAGGATTAGGGCTAGAGTGGCACTCATTTTCATGTTAAATATTGCAAGTTCCATAAGGAGCATGTGAGTCATATTGGCTTTGCCCTTCTAGATCGAATTATTTTCGTTGCACACATGCTAAGAGTACTCAAATGAAATCACTCAGTTCGGTGATGATGTGACGGCATTTGCTTGTAAAGAAACAAAGCGTGAATTGCCAAAAAAGATTTTGTTTACCCGATCAGTGTAAATGAGGATGTAAAAATGCAAAAACTGTGTATTTTTTTACTCGTTTGTTCCCGGGTGAGGTTAACCAATAGTAAGTGAATTCCTTTCGTTAGTGTGAGAATGTTGCCGTTTGATGTTGACATGTGTTCATTTAGATCTAGGTGCCTGCACGACGAGCAGTGTTGTTTCCATTTTACATCAGCAGAAACTAAACTGTATAGGCAATCACAGCGTTGGGACTAGAAATGAATCTAGACATAGATGTGCTGTGCAGAACAGTTTTTTTTTTTTTTTTTTAAACAATGTCAGCCTGCAAGGGATGACGTCAGATATGCGCTGACGACATACCAAAAGGCCTGTGCTTGTTTCCAGCCCTTTATGCTCATTCTCCGAGCAGATCCAGATAGTTTTATATGGAGGTATATGATAACATATATAATTACCAAATATTATCACGATGGAAAGATCATGAATAGAAAAATCGGTTGGTCGAAAGCAAGGTGCGCTTTCGAAGTAGAAATGACAAGAAAGAAAACACTGTTCCCTGAATGTATTAACAATAATATGTGCGCGTAAGCGTGAGATTGATACATATTGCCGCATTTGGAGTATGTCATTGCTATTTTTGGTGGTCACTGACCTGGTACCCTACAAGATCTGTTTCCCAAAGTTCATTTCCCACGGACAATAAACGCCGCTGATATCCGACTTTGATTTGTGGCGCTGCATTGCGGCCGCGTCGCTTGAGGGGAAAACAGGAATTCCCTTCTCAGTGAGCATCTACCTAGCATTGAATAAAGCAATTTTCAGCTCAATTGGACCGTTAACACCGGAGATCAAGAAACAAACAGGCTAGCACAGATAACCAAAGGGAGACGCGTCACAGGTATAGGCGCTCGCGTGTCCAGATACAAGCGCCTGTGATTCAAGCAGACACAGATACAGACATAATGCAAACTAAGCACTCTAACCTTTAAAGAGGGATTGTAACAAGATGATAATGAAACTAATATATCTGTAAAGTTTCAAAACATTCTGATTACACTTTTATTGTAAACTCTGGTCTGGGCCCAAAACTGCTAGATCGCTAAGGGGTGTATTAAGTATAACCTCTCTATAGGTCAAAATTTAGCTTGGCGACCTGTGTTTTAGTTTTGTGTGAATAACATGATAATAATGATTGTGCCTAGCTTTAATTTCAGATAGGTTCAAAATTGCATTGTTCTCACTGAAATTTAATTTTCTATCACAAAAATGTTTGAAATTTACTTACAAAGCATACTTCTTACCTTGCTGGAGATTGTCATGCTCAGATCGTCATTTTAATTCTATCCGTGCAGTTGATAACTAGTATACTACTTTTCTCTCAAGGTTGCCACCCTTCAGTTCAGAAATTATGTTCCAACTTGAAAAATAGCACGGCATGATATACTTTTATTCAGTGGAGTAGCTAGGGGATGGGGGGGGGGGGGAGAGGGGGTGTCCAAATTCAAAATACCCCCGGGCCCCCACTTGAAACGGGCCCCCAAAAGAGAGTGCTAAATTTTTTTTTACTTAAATATCAAATATTACGCCACCGCCATGTAATCTTGGTATTCACGTTGTTGTATAAGTTAGTGAATTTAGACATATATTTATTAAGTACATTATCTCATGTCATGATGTCGAATGTTAAAATGCAGGGGCCCCCAAAGAGGCCAAGCCCCCCCCGGGCCCCCAAATCCCTAGCTACACCACTGCTTTTATTGTTTTGTTTTGCATTTTATGTATTCTCAGGATGTGTGCTTTAAAATAAACCTCATTTAAGGAAATTCTATCCACTTTGATTTCAACGTCCCCAACACCCTTAAAATAACCATTAGTTTTGTTTAATGTGTATAGGTCAGTCATACATAGTTGATGCCCTTTTCGTCGTTTCTTTCGTTCTCTCATTCGTTTCATTAGGATTTTTATTCGTTTGTTTTCTTTTGTTTTTAAACAGGATTGCTCCAGCGGTTTTCACAGTGAATCACTCTTCAGTTCTGGGTCATCAGACGAATTGCAGAATGCAGATAGCGATGTTGATCCTATTTTTGTTCCTGATAGTGATACAGAGAGTGACTCTTCTGGTTCTACTGCTAATTCTGAAAATGTAATCCCACCTACAGACCCTGAAAGTGAAAATGACGACTTCCCAGGAAAAGAGCAGCCAGTCAAATTACCGATGAGTTCCACTGTGACTACTGCTGTTCCTGTGTATGATAACAAAGGTGGCAAAGAATGCTGTGTTCAGTCATCCGAATTCCACATAGCAAAAGCAGGCACAGCTTGTACAAAAGAGCAGTCAGACAAACTGCAGAAGAGTTCTGCTAGTGAGCATACTCGCGAAGGTGCCAGTGTAAGTTCTACAATAACTGTTCAGTCATCTGAAGACAAAAAGAGTTGGATTTGTGCATACTGCGAAAAACCACAGAAACGTCTTCCAAGACATTTGCTGACAATGCATTCAGGCGAGGAACGTGTCAGGGAGTATGCACACAGTAAAGATACAAAAGAGAAAGACAAACTGCTGATAAAAATGAGAAATATAGGAAATCACATTCATAATGTGAAGGTCTTAAAGGATGGCCAAGGATCTTTGTTGGTGGTACACAGGCCTTCCTCACAAAAAGAAAGTGCTCATCACTCTGACTATGTGCCATGCCCGGATTGCTATGGATATTACAGGAAGACATTGTTGTACAGGCATGCATGTCCATTTTCTAGTTCCAATAGTGAACGCAAAACCAAAGCAAGCTCAAGAGTGAGGAGTGGCCAGTGTCTGCTCCCCAATCAGCCAGAAGATTCCATGTTTGCAAAGTTTCTCATGTCATTCAGCGGTGATGCTGTCTCTCGTGTGGTTCGTTCAGATAAGCTAATTTTGAAGTTTGCTCAAATGGAATTTGAGAGAAATGGGCATGATAAAGATTTGCACAATTACATTCGGTCACAAATGAGAAATGTTGCAAAGGTGCTGATTGAAATGCGTCACATTCTTGGCAATGAAAATGCGTCTTTGGCTGAGTGCATTTCTCCAGAAAAATTTGATGCGTTTGTATGCGCAACAAGAGTGCTATGTGGGTACGATAAATGTAGCCAGGAATATGTGAAGCCATCTTTGGCCAAAAATGTCGGCATATGCATGAAGAAGTGTGCTTTGCTGCAGCAGTCAGAGTCAGTACAAAAGCTAGACACAGTTGAAGAACACAAAGCCAGTCAGTTTATCAAAGTCATGGAGCTGTCATGGAATCAGAAAATCACACACCATGCTATTAGAACACTCACAAAGAAGAAAATGAATTCGCCAGCCTTGTTACCGGTCACTGCAGACGTTGTATCTTTGTCAAATCATCTGGATGATGCCATGAAAAGATGCATAAACATTTTAAAATCAGATCCTGGGTCTGCATACGCACTGACTGAAAGCTGGCGGGACCTCTGTTCAGCAACTCTTGCTCAAATTATCATGTTCAATCGTCGCCGACAAGGTGAGGTTTCAAAGATGAAAGTTGCTGACTTCACCGGGCACAGCCAATATCATGATGATGAGATTTTGAAATCTGCTTTCACAATATTTGAACAAAAGTTGTGCAAAAGCCTTACCAGGATTGAAGTCACTGGAAAAAGGGGCAGAACAGTGCCCATCCTTTTGACTGAATCAATGAAGAAATCCCTGACAACGCTGGTCGATTTTAGAGATAAAGCGGGCGTCAGTCCGGATAACCCGTATTTATTTGCCAGGTTAAACTGTTCTCTTGGTCACATTCGAGGCAGTGATAGCATCCGTGAAGCAGCAGCTGACGCATGTGTGAAGCATCCAGAAACCCTGACATCAACAAAGTTGAGGAAGCAGATTGCCACCATTTCCCAAATTGTGAATTTGAAGGATCATGAGCTTGACATACTGGCAGATTTTATGGGCCACGACGTACGTGTTCATAGACAATTCTATCGGCTTCCGGAGCAGACCTTTCAAGCAGCCAAGATTGCAAAGTTGTTGCTGGCCGTTGAGAAAGGAGAGCTTGCTTCCTTTCGTGGAAAGAGTTTGGACGACGTCAACGTCACTGTAGATGATGGTATGTATAACCAATTTATTTATATTTTTTTTATTTGTACTTTGTATTGAGATATCACCAACACTATTCTTGGAAGGTGATAGAGACGTTACAAATGGTTATCACCATCATCTTAATAATAATTAAAAAAAATACAATAAAATAAAAATAAAAATAAAATAATAATAATGTGTTATATACAGTGAACTTCGGATATAGTAAAGTGCCCTGGGACCAAATAAATCTTTAGTATAACCGAATATTTAATATAACCGAAAATCCGTTTACAGTAAAGTTTTTAAAGTTTACTTTACTATAACCGAAACTTCGTTTATAATACAGTTTTAGAGGTTTACTTGACTATAACCGACTTCGTTTATAATAACGATTTTAGAGGGTTAATTTAGCATAACCGAAACTTTGTTTTTGTTTTAATTAAACGTTTACTAATCCGACACTCTCATTATAAAGAGACAGAAAAAGTGTATGTGGGTGCACAGGGCCGGATCAATCCATTTTCGAGGGAGGGGGTGGGGTGGGGTGCTAGTCTAGTTCTTTTTAAAATGTATGGTACAGAATGGTGAAACACCACAAGTAAAACTCGTGGCGCAGTGGATTAGTCGCCGGTTTCCTATGCCGAAGGTCGCGGGTTCGATTGCCGCAAGGGGCGAACGTATGTGACTTAGGTACGAGACTTTTGAGGTCATCGAGGGTTTTCTCCGGGCACTCCGGTTTCCTCCCTCCCTTCAATAATGGTACAGGATGCAGTCAATATAAAAATTTCAAAAATAAAAATTCGATTTTCTTCCGTCTTCTAATAGCGATTTCCATGCGATATGCCTGTACACCACCTGTTTGAGTGATGTATGTGTATTTGGTGTGTGTGAGGGTAAAATGAGACAGGTGAGCGTGTATGTTGGTATAGATCGCCGCGCTTTGAGCCTTGGGGAAAGGCGCGTACATAGCATAGCATCCTGTCCTGTCCTGTAACTAACTGCCTTATATAACGTATTTCCAGTTGAACAAAAACTTCCATCTTCTAGTTTCTTTATTTTATTTATTTTTTTCTTTTTTTTGTTGTTGCCAAGGGGTGGGGGATGCTGCAGCACTCCTAGCACCCCCCCCCCTACCCCCTGAATCCGGCCCTGGTGCAAGTAAAGAAGAAGAAAAGCTAAATAAATCAGTGAACAAAATAATGACTTCTCGAATTTCCATCTTTTACCAGGATTTCTGCAGACTGTAATCGTCTGTGTGTCTATTTGTCTGTGTGTTCACGTAACTCAACATCGTTCTAAATTGAGCTGACATTTGGCGCGTTATATACATGTACATTGGAATTGGATCCCATTAATTGATTAGATTCACATAGTTGAACAGTTAAAATAAGACAGTGCAAATCGAACGAATCGCTTTCGTTATTACATATTTTAATTTAGATTAATATTTCTGTCTTGGTTTGTTGTCCCTTGCTGAATTCCACACGAAAACTATGTTTTCCCATTTTAAAAAAACACCCCCACCCTCCCCAGCTCCAGCCCCACACCCCGGACAGCCGTTTATAAGTCGTCGTGGAGACGTTTGTCTTACCAGAGTTGCCAAGAACAAAATTCAAAGTATTAATTTGAGTGGTTGGACAAGCAAGCTCTCTCTCTCTCTCTCTCTCTCTCTCTCTCTCTCTCTCTCTCTCTCTCTCTCTCTCTCTCTCTCTCTCTCTCTCTCTCTCTCTCTCTTTGTCGAACATGGCCTTTTCAAAATTTAGATTTTCTTCTTCTTTGTGTTTCCCTTCGCCCCCCCCACCCCCCATGGGTATTACCTATTGCTATCGTAATTACAGGTAAATAAATATTGTGTATATTCAAGATTCAAGATTCAAGATTCAAGATAATTTATTGCCAAGTGAATAATACACAAGGAATGCATTCGGTAAAAGCTGCAGCACCACACAAAAGCACATATAAAACATAGAGAACATGTGAACAAGCTAACAGCAAATCACAAATCACAAGTGAAGATAAAGTCATGAAACGAATGAACTGTACAAAAGGGCAAATATTATATTTGCTAGTCAACACACACACACACACACACACACACGCGCACACCCACACATACACACACCAACACAAGCGCACATTGCTGACTCCCAGCCATCCAGTTTTCACTCTCCAACCATTCGGTCTCGTGTTACTGTAACATTAGCGCGCCTATGTGCAGCAAGTAGGCCTACTTGTACGAAACGAGCGACAAAGTTACTGGCTCTCGCCAACACGTTATGGCGACGACATGTGGTTAGGCAATGGGCAGAGAACTGGATATATACAATAAATTTGATAAACTGTGTTTATATTGATTGAAATGTTACAGTATTATTTGTTTATGTCCGTGTCTGTAAGTTCACGTGTGTGTGAGTGTGTGTGTGTGTGTGTGAGAGAGAGAGATAGAGAGAGAGAGAGAGAGAGAGAGAGAGAGAGTCCATTACCGATAAGAGATAACATGTGAGCCTTCGTGTCCTAATTATTTCAAACCAACCCTTTAATCGGAAGGATAAATAATAAAAGTAGATCATGAATTGTACATGTTGTACTATCGTCATTGTGGAAAAACAAAAAGCTCACAAAATTAAAGCAAACAAAGACATGAACAAAACCTAAACAATATGGTGGATTTTAAAAAAAAGATGGTTTGTCTTGCAAAGCCATACAACAGCTTAGGAATAAATCTCTTCTTTACTTCTCATTTGAAAGTGCAGTCCAGTCAAAACGTTGGTTTCCCAGTTCTCCATTGATTCGGATTCATCTCAGTACAAAAGGTATAATTATAATGTGTTCAACTTATAACACCCTTATTTAGTCATAAACGCATTTCATCATGCATAGCGAAAGTGAAGTCTAATTTGCTTTGTAAGTTTCTAAGCTAGGGACTCTTTTTCTGCCAAACAGTTCAATCTCTCCTTCAGTTTTTCACTCTCCTTCATAATCACTGTTACTGTTGATGTGAAAATTCCAAATTGTTCAGCAATTTTTTTTTTTCATCTTTTCATCTTCAAGTGCGTGAATTAGATCTATTTTAGGCTTCAGGGTAAGCGTGACGTGACGATGTTGCGTCATTATGAACGTCAGTAACTCTCATGAAACTTTAATACAGTAATCTCCCTTGAAACTTTATTATAAGCGGCAGCAAAACTCGCCAGGGGCCTTAGAAAACACTTTATTATAAGCGGACTTTACTATATTTTTTTTATTATATCCGATTTTTAAAAACAGAGACAAAGAAGAGTTTTGGTCGGGACCAAGACTGGACTTTACTAAAACCGAATATTTACTTTATCCGGCCTTTATTATATCCGAAGTTCACTGTATATATATATATATATATATATATATATATATATATATATATATATATATATATATATATATATATATATATATATATATATATATATATATATATATATGTCGGCAGTCGCTGAGACAGAGCTTTTTAAAAAAATCTATAATGGAGTGCCCTCCTAGGGACAAAGAGAAACAAATAGAGGGAGGGAGTAGAAAATGAGGAATATGAGGGAGAGAGAGTGAGATAGATAATTAAAGGGTACTGTAGTAAAATACTAAAATGTTTGTTTTTTATTTCTCTCTTGACTTTGATTTTAGTTCTGGACGATGAACAGCCTGAAGCAGAAGATGTAGACAGTATGGAGATGTCACCGGCTGTAACTGAAGCCACGACTTCGTGTTCAACTACCACCTCAGGTTAATTTTCAGTTTGCCGATTTAAAAACAAACAAACAAACCCGATCTTTTGTATAATTTCGGTTGTTGCAAAGAAAAAGAAAGAAATTTCTCTTATATAGCGCACTTATAAGCTCAGAGAGCTTCTCAAAGCGCTGGCCACTACTATCCAGCAATCAAAAATAGTTTGCTGAAGTCAGGATTCGAACCCACGTCGCCCTAGACGCGCGTACACAAGTACTACACATGGTTAGCGTTGTTGTTGTTGTTGTTGTTGTTGTTGTTGTTGTTGGTAATTAGATTTATCCTTTTTTTTTTTTTTTTTTTTTTTTTTGGGGGGGGGGTTTGTTTGTTTTTTTTGTTTTGTTATGACATACACATTTTTGTAAGGAAAGAGTGGAAAAATGTTGTTGGAGTTTTCATGTCCCCAATTCCAAAAAACAGAGTTTGTACACCCTCTGTGAAGACAGCAGCCTGTGTAAACGACTTCAAGCAGCTTTGCAGTGTTATGCGACTTTTTGCGTGGTATTTTAAATTTGCAGTTTCGTTGTGAGTAATTATTGGTCACCAAAGACTACGATACACAGAGATGGAGAGATAAAGGCAAAAGGGTGGGATTAGGGAGGGACAAGGAGAACGCTGCACTTTGACTTGGTAGTTGGTCTAATTCAGCAAGTAATTACACTTCAAACACTGGTGCCAAACCTTTACGTAACTATACATCTTTAACAAAAATTCAGTACGTTTCCATACCCCTTCAGTGTCAATCATGTACATGCTTATAGTTATACCGTCACTGACAATTTTAATGACGTGATTTCCAACCAGAATGTTTTACCACCCACCCTCAACCCAACCCCATCCACCCACTCTATTGTACGTTTTCTGCATCATTGTCACAGGAAAAAGAAAGACTACTTGAGTAAAACAAACCTATTTCGTTCTGAGTAATAGAGAAGAAAGGGTACAGCCTGTCACTGTTTTCTATTCTTCATTTTGTTTTTAGTTGTGGACGATGAACAGTTTGAAGCAGAAGCTGAAGACTGTTTGGAAAAGTCACCAGCCGTAGCTCAGGCCAGGGTTTCCTGTTCAGCATCCACCTCAGGTTAATATTCAGCGTCAACCATTGACTGTTTTATGATGATGATGATGAGGAGGAGGAGGAGGAGGAGGAGGAGGATGATGATGATGAGGATGATGATGAAGATGAGGATGAGGATTTCTTGCATTTTTTGCCTGCCCAGAGTTGAGGGATTCAGAGCTATTCGTATCGTATCCTTGACTTATGGGGCGAGGATGCAGTGGTTGGTTTGTGCTATGCTTATGGAGCTGACTATTACGGATAGGCACCCTGCCATTCAGTACACCCACTGATAATCGTAGTATTGCTTGTAATGCAGTGTGGGAGGTATTACATGTATTGCAGCTAAACTTGATGTGGTCGTGTCATTTGGCGAACAAATTAAGGTCAAGGTCACAGTTTTAGAAACTGTTGTCTAGAAAGATACCGCTTTTACTTTTTTTAATCTCATTGTTTCATGTACCTTATTAGGTATAATGATGTAAATTTGAACCTTCTTGGTAACGGTCACAGGTATTGGGAGTCATTAATAATGTTGTGAGACTCTGCATGTAAGTCATATGAGCATGCCTTGTATAGTTTCAATTATTTTTGGGTTGTGTGATGGGCCCTATGGATTTCTCTGAACTGGAGTTTGTGCTCCGGTACCTTTTATTTCTAATGTAATGGCATTTTGCAGATTTATATCGGATGTAATGGGATTATCCACTTTGCATTTTTATTTTTCACTGCTGTTTTAGGTCACACATCAAAGCGGAGGAGGATTGCCGTCAGAAGGAAATGGACACCTGAAGAAAATGAAGCGGTGAAAGTCCATTTTTCAATGTTCCTGCTCAGGGGACGACTCCCGGGTAAAGCAGACATTGAGAAAGTACAAAAGCAAGTGGCAGTGCTTTCAAAGAGATCATGGAAGAATGTCAAAGATCATGTTAGGCAGATTATTTTGAGCCGCTGAATCAGTCCACGGGCTGCTTAATGTCGAAACAATGTTATTGACTGATTCAGTGAATGATTGATCGAATGCTTTAAATAGACGAGTCAAATGTATTGTCCTACACTACTAGCTAAATTACCGTTAAGACATCCGTTTATATCTAGTTTGCAGAAGCTTAGCGGCTCAAGTACATCAATGTGTGGCGCACAGGTAGGGTCTAACAGAGCATCATTTGATCTACTAAGGAGGTTTTTGATGGGTCATTTTCTTACTAAATGCACCAAATCCTGCTTCTTTACTGAGACGTGTAGTTATTTGGTAGAGTTGTTTGTGTTGAAATAGTGATAGGGTCTAAGCTGTATGCCAAGGCTAGGCCTAATCTATATATAGTCAATGAATTGCACTGTATTGTAGGTGTGAGGCATTTTGTTGTTTAATACATTTTGTTTGCTCACTGCGGGAACACTAAGATTTGTTGCTGTTGTTATAACTTGGGCGTGAAGCTTTGATTGACGATAGTACTCATCTGTTGCAATTTATGGCCAGAAGATAGCTTATGTGTTCTTATTGGTTTGAGTATAACTGGCATAGGTAAAATATATAGCCTGTGGTTTTTAGTAGTTTTTGGTAAAACTGAGAGAGGTTTTAAAATGCTTTTTATTTTATTTTTATTTTACAATCTAATTTTTGTACATTTGAATACCTTGTTGAAACCGTCATGGCTTGATTTGATTTATTTTGTTATTGTTTATTTTTTCAGTTGAGAGAAACTGGTTATTACTTGTCTAGTGAAGCGTTGGAACTGTTGCTTTTAGTTTTATTTGGCAGTACATGCATTCAATTGTCATCCGTGCAGGAATAAAAGTCATGTCAGTTTTCGGTGTCTTCTTCCACTGTGCCCCATTTGTCTGTCAGACCAACTGTTAAAAATATGAACTTGGGCTTTTTTTCCCCTTATAAACTGTCTTATGAATTCCTACCAAACTATACACGATGGTATTACTTCTAGGGTCTGTAAAATCAGTGGTGGTTACATTTTTCAGGTGAAGGTCCAAGGTGGTAAGAGCGGAAAGTTATTAGCCAATTTTTTACTTGCATGCATAGCAATGTGAGTCTATGTACTCACCCCAAAACAAAACAAAAAATACATATTTTGCAAATCTGTGCGAGATGAATCCTACATAGTTCAAAAATGACATTTAAAAAAATGTCCGTCCGCTGTCCGCCGTCTGTCTGTGCAAAACGTGCAAGTGGATTAATATCTCAGAACCTATTTCAGCTACCAAACTCAAACAGGGTAAGTTATGGTGTATACCCATGAGACATTATAAATGATCAGCGAATGAATGACTTCACTTCAAGGTCAAGGTCACAGGGTCAACAAAATAATGTTAGTAAGAAAATGACTTTTTTTTAAAAAAGAAAATTTCACTTTTTTTTTCTTGGTTAATAATATTGAACTTCCGATTTTTTTAAGCATGATAAATATCAATGAGATACACGTACAATACAAATTTGGTCAACCTCACTCCAAGGTCCAAGGTCACTGGTGATGTCCAAAGTCGGTTAATTTAGGTACTTTGACCCTAAACTATGAGAGTCCAAAATTGCACTTAGGGATGAGAGATTGATCTTTCATATGTTCCGTTTTGCGCTGATCTTGAAGATCAAGGTCATTTTAGGCTTTGCAAAAACATATTATTTTTGGCATAATACAACTTTTGTTTTAGTTTATTTGATATTACATGAATGTATTTCGAGCCGAAGGTCAAGGTAATCTCAAGGTCAAGAGCATAGAAAGATCGAAATCTTTGCATTTTAATGCCACCACTTCATTTTTTTTTAAAATTTTTCGTTTGTATTTGCTTGTCTCCCTTCCTTTTGAAGTTATACATACTATTCTGAATTGAAAAATAATTCCCGCAAAAGGGAAAAAAAAGAATCCTTTAATTTTTATTTGTTTGGCCTTTGGTATTTTAATTTTTATTTTAATTACTTTTTTCTTCTTCTTTTTCTTCTTCGAGCCGAAGGTCAAGGTCATCTCAAGGTCAAGAGCATAGAAAGATCGAAATCTTTGCATTTTAATGCCACCATTTCATTTTTTTTCTCTTTCTGGGCACTCATTTTCATGTTAAATATTGCGAGTTCCATAAGGAGTATGCGAGTTAGTGGGCTTTGCCCATATACATTTTATAGTTTGTTTGTTTGTTAATTTGTCAGAAACTACAGTTACAGTGTTGAAGCTGGTTAGACATTGAGACATCTCTCTCTCTCTCTCTCTTTCTCTCCTCCTCCCTCTCCCCCCCCCCCCCCACCTGTCCCCCCCTCCCCCTCCCCCCCCCCCTTCTTGGGAGTGCCGGGGGTTTCAGTATAAATAGTATCCCCACTTTCTGGAAATTTAGAGCTTTAAATTCCCACTGTCGCTGTCTTTCTTCTTTGTTCTTTCTCATTCCTATTATGTTCTTTCAATCTATTATACTATCTTCTTCTTCGCTAGATCAGTCACCTACCTTTTTTCTTCAAAACTCTTCCGGGACAAAACTCCTCATTTGTGTGTGAGGTCTGTTGGATCAGCTTGGAAATATTGGACGCTTTCTGCCAGGTGGTCACTGGGGCTTCCTACGATGTTATTATTTGGCAATGTAGGCATTTTATATGTATGTGTTTTGTTGATATTTTATAATGATGTTTATATTCTATTTTGTTTTTGTAAAGGGGGGTTCGATAAATTAGAGCATAGCCTCAGCGTCCCATGCGTGGGATGCCTTTATTGTGAAGTGACCGGCTGGTGGAGTGCCTTCAGTTTTATCACTAGGGTTGTTACGGCAGATCTTTTATGCAGATCAGGGTTGAGTCCTCTTTCAGCCAAGTTGTGGGCTTTATTTTGTGGTCCTGATTCGACTCTTTGCAGTCCGCTGGAGCCTGTAAGCAATGAATAACTAACTAACTAACTACAAGGTGTTATTGATCACTAATATGTATACAGTGTTATTGAACGCTGATGTTTATATACTGTTTACAAGGCGTTATTGAATCCAATCCTATCCTATCCTATCCTGTAGCTCGAAAGTTGTTGGAGCACCACAGACGATCGTTTAACCAGCGTACTCTATTTTATTGAATACTGTACTGATGTGTAGACAGCGTACGCGTTGTTTTTTTAATACTATTTTTTTCAATTGGGAATGTTTTTAAAAATAGAACCTGTTCAAACAATGTCTAAAACCGTCACAAGATGTAATACATGCAGTGTATGTTAAACCTTTTTCCCATCAAAAGAGGCTTGTTGGTTATATATAACAGCACATTTTGGCATCAAGTTTGTTCATTTTAAGACTTTTAATCAATAAATGTATGTAAAACTCATTTTTCGGTGCAGTTGTAATAAACGCCCTATTTGTGTAATAAACGCCCTATTTGTATTAAGACTTGTCTTGCTCAGTTTTGATGATTCCACTCTTTCTGTTGTGGCCTCTGTCCTAGATCCTGTGCACATACAAACATACTGTCATTGCTGTCATACAACCTCCTTTAAAGTTGTTTTTGTTGCTCTCTTCTTCTTCTTGTTCTTCTTGTTTTTGTTATTGTTCCTCTTTTTTGTTTTCCTTCTTGTTCCTCTTCTTTTTCTTCTCCTTCCACGAATGGTTCTTCTTTAGGATGAAAATAGTAAAAATGGAAGCAACAAACTACATGCAGAACATTGTTATACTCTTCGTATTATAGAATTTAAAAAAGTGAAATAGCAAACAACGGCATCCACGCGTTGATACCACTAAAACAAATTTATTAATGCATAAACCAACGTGTGGTAACGAAAGCCATAGTGAGAATGTAAACACATGTCATGTAAACAGATTTACTACGTAAGTCTATATGTGCGTTCGCCACAAATTACGCGGAACGTAAGCGTACATTTGTCGACAGATTTAGTAAATAGATCCATGTGTGTGGTCATCAAACATTTTGCAGGAAGTCAAACACAAACAGTCAACAGATCTACTAAGTCCGTACAGGTGGTCGCCAAAAAAATAAGGGGTGTGGGGTTAGGATAAACTAAACACACCACTGTCTACAGATTTACTGTGTAAATCAATATTATGTGTAATCTTCACAAATTAGGCTGGAAACTTAACACAGCACTGTCGTCAGATTTGCTATGTAAGTCAATATGTATGGTCGCCTAAAATTAGGCGGGAACCTACACACAGAACTGTCGTCCAGATTTACTATTTAAATCAATATTGTGTGGTCGCCTAAAATTTGGCGGGAACTGAAACACTCTGGTGTCTTCAGTTTGAATATAAAAACTATTGGCCTGTGGTCTTCACATGTCCTCTTGAATGGTCACCAGAAGAACACTCACGTGGTCTTCAGTATGTTCGTAAAGTTTCACTTTGTCAGTTTTGATTACAGGATGAAAAACAGTACACAGTTAGAATCAGGAGAAAAAACTGATTACAGTGATGTTGTCATTTCACACCTAAACCTTAAAATAAAGAAGTCACCAGAATCAGGTGTAGGACTGTGCGTCAGCACATGTGCCCAAAGACAAAGGTGTGTGTGTGTGTGTGTGTGTGTGGGTGGGTGTGTGTGTGTTTGTGTGTTGCTGTTGTGGTTTTGTTTGTGTGTGTGATTGTGCATGTGCGTGCTTATGTGTGAGCGAGATCGTGGGAGTGAATGTCTGTGTATGTGTGTCTGCATTTGAGAGAGAGAGAGAGGAGAGAGAGAGAGAGAGAGAGAGAGAGGAGATAGAGAGAGAGCGAGAGAGAGAAAGCGCGTCTGTGTGGTGTGTGTGTGTGTGTGTGGTGTGTGTGTATTGAAATGTGACCCGTGTGTGTCGATGGCACTGATTTGCTTTCCCAACGATGACGTTTGAATTGCGTTTTGTCTTCGATTTTTATCAAATTCTCCGAGTGCGTGTGTTCTCGTGCATGCTGGTGACGGATATTAAAATTAATGATACCTCTCTCCCGCTCTTCGTCTCCTCCTCCTCTTCCTCATCTCTCTCTCTCTCTCTCTCTCTCTCTCTCTCTCTCTCTCTCTCTCTCTCTCTCTCTCTCTCTCTCTCTCTCTCTCTCTCTCTCTCTCTCTCCTCTGCTCTTCTGGTTTCCCCCCCCCCCCCCCCCTTCTTATCGCTGTCTTCCTTATTTCGTTCCTTCGGTTTATCCTTACTTTCTTTCTCAGCTTTAACGTTTACTCCGAGGAATACAAATAATGGACTTTTCAGATTCGCATAATTATGTTTATTGACTTTACTTTCGTTTTCTGTCTGTCTAGGCTGGGACTGAAATGTCCGAGGAGATTGTATGTGTGCAGCCTAAATTGTGGTCCTAGAGCCTCCACATTTGGTGGCGCATGTCAAAAGTTCTTTGGCGTGCGTCCACTTTCTTTCCAAAATAAGTACACATTACACTCGTTGTGTGTGCGTGTGCAGGTGTATTCATGTCAAAGTGGTAGCTCGACCTTGTTTTTTTTAGTCACAAATGGGGTCTTTTGCTCGGACCCCACTTTTTTCCAAGGCCCCACTTTTTTCAAAGTGCGCGGGAGTGCTCTTTTAGTGCAGTTGTAGTGCATGAGAGTGTTTTAAGTAAAGGGAGTGCTCCATCCGGGACGGAGAAAATCCAGTCCCTTTTCGGAAAATTTTTGAAGAAAAAGTTCGACCTATTTCGTCGCCTACAGGAGACGAACTAGGTCATCTTTTTAGACGGAAAGAGCCAATTTTGCATCTGATTCTTACATTTTTTAATGAAGTTTGCGTTCTTTCCGTCAAAAAATCACTTTCCGATTCCTACATTCTAAAGAAACCCCGGTTATGACAGTCTACATGTTTGTGTGCGTGTGTGTGTGTGTGTGTGTGTGTGTGTGTGTGTTTGTATGTGCTGGATTGTCTTAATTTTGTTTCCCCCCCCCCCTCTCTCTCTCTCTCTCTCTCTCTCTCTCTCTCTCTCGCCATCTCCCTCTCTGCCTACTGCCTACGTATGCGTGTGAATGCGTGAGAGTATGGCGATGAGTTGATGCCTAAAGCACAATAAATATGTCACTTGTCAAAATTTGTCTGTCAGTTGTTTTCTCTCGCTCTCGTGCTTTCTGGCAGTTCCTATTTTATCTTCTCCAGAAAGTGGGCAAAGAGATCGTGTTTTCCTCCCCCTCATGCTTTTGCAATCCCTGTCTGTTTGTCTCTCTCTCTCTCCCTTTCCCTATTCCCTCCACTCCCAAGCCGCTTTCGGTTTCTCTCAGTTTATATGTCGACCATACATAGCATGGAGTAGTTGTAAGACAAGACCATTGGAACTAATAATACTGTCCTGTAATACTCAAATGAGCTTTTCATTTTCCATTCTAAACTACTCGACGCCCAAACCATGTCGCATGTAACGAAAATGGATATTTCAAGAACTTTCGTGCGTGTATGCGTGAATCTGAATACAGGTACACAGGGTTTTTTTTTTCTCCTTGGGTAATTCACAGTTACGCTCGCACATTAAATCAGCGGAGCGTGAGGAACAAGTTTCAAAACGTAGCTGTGAATTACCCAAGGAGAAAAAAACAACAACTGTGTGCCTGGATTCTAAAGTGACAACTCAAAACGACGGTATTATGGAACCCTTGGCTAGCAAAGTCCCATGAAGTTATCTGAGACCCCTTTTTAATTTGTTTATAGATTTATCAAAACCCTTTAACCTCATTAATGTGGACTAACAAACCTTTGTATAAACATAATAATCATATTATCTAAAATAAAAATTTGAATTTAAAAAAAAAGCGTTAGACTCACTTTAAAGTTCTATTTGCGAATTGGAATGGCAGTAAGGGGGTGAGCAAACGGGGATAGCGAGAGAGCAGGGGACGGAATCTCCTTCACTTTGGCTGTAGCACTTCTCTCTGTGATTGATTCAAGTCGACATAATCTGGACATTTTCTTCTTCGCCAATCCTGCTACCGCCAGCCGCTCAATCGGAAAGAAGAGGAAAAGGCGAAAGTTAATTATTTTGTTCGCGGGGGAGGATGTTAGCCTGTATAGCCGCAGCGTGACTCCAAAACGATTTTGAAACTTTCTCTCTCTCTCTCTCTCCACACACTAACCCACACGCCCAACACCCACACTCCTCCCACCCACACCCCCCAAGCCCACCCCCTTTATCCACTCCATCTTTCCATACACGTCTCGTAACACCGCACTCCTGCATGTACACTACACCCACAGGCGCTTGTATCAGGACACGCGAGCGCCTATGCCTGTGACGCGTCTCCCTTTGGTGTATTATAGATAACCAAAGGGAGACGCGTCACAGGCATAGGCGCTCGCGTGTCCTGATACAAGCGCCTGTGACTCCAACACAACCAAAACAAAACAAAACCAAAAATAAATAAATAAATAAATAAATAAATAAATAAATAAATAATAATAATAATAATAATAATAATAATAATAATAATAATAATAATAATAATAATAATAATAATAATAATAAAAATAACAATAATATAGGATACTATCACCCGCTTTTTTTTTCAATCGAACTCAAAGTGCGGCGATCTCAAAAGATCGCTATGAAACAAGGCGGAAGGGAAACCATATTGTTTTTGTTGACAATTTTAGATTGACTGCATCCAATACTGTTAGTGAAGGCAGGGGGGGGGGGGGGGAGGAAACCGCCGGAGTACTCGGAGAAAACCATGGGTGTCCTGAACAAGTATCGTACCTAAGTCACAAGCTTTCTTTTTCCCATGATAGTTACCTGTATTCTAAGGGCGATAAACCACTCACTGCTTATAGCAGACGAACTTTAAAACGCTCGGATACGATGTTTAGATTCAAATTTCGCAAATATCAGAAGAGGAAAAAAAGCTTGTGAATGTGTAAGCAATTATTCACTTCTTAGCGTGAACTTGGGCCATCATTTTATACTAGGGTAAAACAACACTTTAACAGGCCCACACTTCAGCATGTGGGGTAATCGCACAAAGATAGTACTGTGTACATGTACAACTTTGTCAGCGTTTATTTGACTCTTTTATCATCATCATCATCATCATCATCATCATCATCATCATCATCATCATCATCATCATCATCATCATCATCATCATAATCATCATCATCATCATCATCGTCATCGTCGTCGCCATCATTATTATCATCATCATCATCATCATCATCATCATCATCATCATCATCATCATCATCATCATCATCATCAGAATGGACGAGGAGCACAATTATCGTGACGTATATTGCAGCGTATTTGTGCTTGTGATAATTTTATTCACTTCTTCCGCAACGGCTACGATATTATACAACCCCATGCTCTGCTATAAGGTAGATATAAAATATTAAAATATATTGTAAACATCTTAAGAGCGATTTTTTTCAAGATTGAAATATATCTTATATAGTATAAATATGGCTATCGAACTAAATTTGTTTTTTTGTAGGTCTCCGTGTCTTCCAATACACTAATAACATTATTGATTACACTGACTGCAAAACGAACTACGAATACTTGGTATATATAAATAGCCTATCAGGAAATCATTCGGCACTTTGTTATATTAAGGAAGTTAGAGTTTTTGACTCTGTTAAAAAAAAAAAAACTCGCTTCAGAAGATGTTTGCGTTCGTGTGCATGGGTGGGTGGGTGGGGGGGTGCAAGATATTTCCGGTTGTTTGAGTGAGTAGCGGGAGGGGAAATTATTGATATACTATTTTTGTTAAGGTTGTTTGCACAAATTGTGCTGACAGTACCGTAGTATGTTTTAAAATGTGTGTGTGTGTGTGTGTGTGTGTGTGTATGGGTGTGTGTGTGTGTGTTTCAATTAAGAAATGCATTAGAGAATTCTGGTTTTTTTTTTTCGGATCATCATATGATTAAATAAACCAGACCACATTTGAGCTCGTTCGTACCTTTACAGGGGCAGTCCACGGTCAGAGCAGAGAGGGTGCACCAACACTTTTTATACGCTAATTTTCGATTTTCGGGATGGTCAAAATACTTTTCTTTTGGTGGCGGGAGGGTGGGCGTGGGATGGTGGGGGAGTGCATGCGCTCTTTCCCTCCGTCAGTCCCTGCTTTATCTATTTTGTTTTAAAATATTATTAAAGGTGCCTTCAAGTGCTATTTTTCTGACGGAATCTATACAAAATGTATGTGACCCAATATTTGTTTCCCCAAAGACCCATAAATGGACGTACATATATATAGAAGAAGAAGAAGATTTTAGGTAGGTTTACATGTCAGAACTGTAAAGGGATGAAGATTAACCCCGGCATACTCCTTCACTGGGCTTAGATTTATATAAACTAAAACAGTATCAAAATAAAATGTGTTTTAATAGTCTTTCCCTATAAAACCACTTTTTTTGTAGGTGTACGACTTGTATCTGTATCCATACTATATTCGGGATATTCTCGAAGACATCGAGAGAACGATACGACCAGTTTTTGCAGACAATGTCTTATCAGCAGCATGGAAACTAACCAATTAGCATTAATTTGTCATTTGGTCCAGGCTGATGAACCAATCAAGAATTATCTATTGTCGGCATTCTGTTAAACATGCAGTAATCTGTGGGGGCCGCTTGCTACCATGGAACGCACATAATGGAATTTACTGCTGCAGAAATGATGGTATTCTTCGATCACGCATTATGATTTCCTGAGTTTTGCGAAAACGTGCTCCCTATGGTAATTCATATTCGTTAAAGTTGTGCATGCATGTACAGAAGGAACTAAGCGGACAATTCTTTCAAAATCGTTTTGCATGTGTCTTTTCAGTTAGAAACGTGTAAATATGCATTTAGAGCAAGTTTGAAGTTTTTCTATGGGAATTTCAGTTCGCAAATGCGGGCCGTGCTTGTAGAGTACAGTTAAGCGAAATGTACATATTTGCTCCATCAACCAATTTCCGACATTTTCTAGTATTGTTATCCATAAAACCCATGCATTTACATGTCAATTCTAAATGGAGATAAGTATTAGAGTACTAAAGCAATGATTGAAAAAAGAAATTTATCGATTGTTACTGTATATAGATTGTGAATAAATATTCCTTTTGAGGTAAATTGACCCTTTGTGCGTCGAAAACGGAACGTCGAATTTCTTTTGGTGAATAAAAACATTTAATGTCGTTTATTGAAAAGCCATATTGCCATTCTCAAAGTGTACAACAACAACAAAAACAACAACAACAACAACAACAACAACAACAACAACAATAATAATAATAATAATAATAATAATAATAATAATAATAATAATAAAAATAATAATAATAATAATAATAATAATAACAACAACAACAACAACAACAACAACAACAACAACAACAGCAATTATATTGA
Source organism: Oncomelania hupensis (assembly GCA_036898135.1). NCBI lineage: Eukaryota > Metazoa > Mollusca > Gastropoda > Littorinimorpha > Pomatiopsidae > Oncomelania > Oncomelania hupensis. The sequence continues at coordinate 28,979 of JBAHVR010000358.1, forward strand.
TAACTTGAACATGACCTCTTCACAGCAAATTATGACTCATTGTATGACGTCAATTTTGCAAAAAAGACCTGTTCTATTTTTGTTTGATGTTGTGTGTGTGTGTGTGGGTGTGTGTGTGTGTGTGTGTGTGTGTGTGTGGGTGGGTGCGTGCGTGTGTGCGTGTGTGTGTGTGTGAAATGTTTTTAAAATTATTAATGTTATTATTTTAAAATAATAATAATAGTATTGTTTAATGTATTTTGTTTATATTTCAATATGTTGTCTAATATCACAAATGTGAATAGATGTTAAATTAAATAAATTAATTAAATAATAATAATAATAATAATAATAATAATAATAATAATAATAATAATAATAATAATAAATAATAATAATAATAATATTATTATTATTATTATTATTATTATTATTATTATTATTATTAAAATAAAATACTGGATGATATGTGCGCGCTTTTCACCACGGACCCACCACATGACATTTATTGTAACATTGATACTTGTGCACTAATTCTGTTTTTGAGAACTGGGTCATTGTCTACATCATCATCATCATCATCATCATCATCATCATCATCATCATCATCGTCATCATTATTAACCTCATCAACATCATCATCATCATCATCAACATCATTATCATTATTATCATCATTATCACCATCGTCATCATTGTCATCATCGATCACTAGGCTACACCATTATTGTATCGTTGACACTTCTGCACTTAGTTTGGGTGTTTGGGAATTAGTTTCAGAGCGTCTAGACGAGGTATTGACAAATCTAGTCGTAAACGTTGTTCTTTCTCATCCGGCATCAAATGTCCGAGTTATTCCTCTTCAACCTGCAATACCCCTTCTCTGCTTTCTCCTATTGTTAATTTATATTTCTTTTCTCGGATTGGCTCATCTCAAAGATCACCCCTTGGGGTCATGAGCAATCTTGCCACTGTAGATTGTTCTAACCTATGAAGGGAAAAGTGAAAGCCCCAGCTGTTGTTTGTAGATTATAGTCACACGACACTTTCGCATATAGGTGACTACTGGACCGATTTATACTGACACCAGCGGGCCAGTTGTTGGTAAAGGGGAAAATAATATGATCACACGTTGACCAATCCGGGATTCGAACCAGCGACCTTTCGGTTACTAGCAAGACGCTCTTACCAACTGAGCTACCCGGCCCCAGCTGAAAACCTGTCTTTCCTTTATAGGAATGACCAATCCACTGCGGCAACAGTACCCCCGTTGGAGTGCCGGGGGTTTCAGTATAAATAGTGTCCCCACTTTATGGAAATTTAGTGCTTTAAATTCCCACTGTCGCTGTCTTCCTCATTTACTCTTTCCCATTCCTGCTCTGTCCATCACTTTGCTATACTATCTTCTTCTTCGCTAGATCAATGACCTACCTTTTTTCTTGAAAACTTCCTGGACAAGACTCCTTGTTTGTGTATGAGGTCTGTTGGATCAGCTTGGGAGTGTTGGATGCTTTCTGCCGGGTGGTCACTAGGGCTTCCTATGATGTTATTATTTAGCAATATAGGCATTTTATATGTTTTGTTGATAATTTATAATGATGTTTGTATTCTATTTGGTTTTGTAACCGGGGGTTCGAGTAGTTGGGGTAAAGCCTCAGCCGTCCCCTGCGTGGGATGTCTTTATTGTAAAGTGCCTGGCCGGTGGAGGGCATTCAATTTTCCCATAGGGTTGTTTCAGCAGATCTTTTATGCGGATCCGGGGTTGTCCGGTCCTGATTTGGCTCGGAAGAGTCCGCTGGACCTAAAGCAACAATCAATCAATCAATCAATCAATCTCAAAAATCTTTTTTTTTTCGTGTTTTTTTTTAACCCATTTGTTATTTTTAGTTCTGTGTCTACTGGGTTTTCGCATTGCACGACACGTGTTCCTATTCTTCCTTTTACCTCCCTGTACATGTGGTAATATTATTTTGTAACTGTAATCACTCAGCCTGGCTGGAGTACGTTTGAATGACTTGCCATCTCTTTTCTTTTATCTTTTGCGTACTGCTGTTCGTCTTCTTTGTGTTAACCTTTTCACGTCTCTCTTCTCCTTCTCATCCCCCTCTTGTTGTTCTTCATCATCATGTTATCGTCATCCTCTTCATCTTCTTCTTCTTCTTCTTTGGCTCTTCCTCCTCCACCTTCTTCTCCTCCTTCCTTTTCCGTCTTTCTGTTATCGGCCAATCCCACAACCTTTTTCAGACCTTTTCTCTGAGGGTGTCTGCAACAACGGAGAGACAGCGAGCAATAATGGAGAAGGAATTGTATAACGGTGCCTCAGATCAAACGATCATCAGTCTTTGCACGGCGATTACGCCAAGTTTGCAAGATGACAGGAAAAAAGAAGGCGATTGGATGATTTTTTTTTTCAAAAATATTTATTTATGTATTTATGTATTAATTAAATAAGAATTAAAGAAATTTAGTGGCGGTGAAGTGTGTTCATGAAGTTAGTTAATATACATGTTAGTTGTGACACTAATTGTAATATTTCTTTGTTCTCCGAGAAAGTTCATAAGTTTTGTTTGCAAATGGAAAATAGATTTTTTAATCTTTTAAAAAAAGCTTAGGTCTTTATCTTCTTACAATCCACGTAGCATATATTTGACCGTTTTTCACGATAGAGACACAAAGATATGTGCAGGGTAGGGAAAGAGAGAACCGTTTGGGAGTTGCTTTTCTCGGGGCCAGCTTATAATGGCGGTTTCCAACTCTCCCTCGCTGGTTTTAAACAGAGTGAATCCATTCACAGCTGCTATATAAGAACTGTGACGGTGGGTTTATTGTTGCTGGGCTCTGCACAATGGAATGCTATTACCCACTCGTTTTTAGTCGATGGGGATCGCTAGTTAATCTCCCTGTGACTCAACCTAATACATTTATATGTTTAGCTCTGTCTGTGTTTAGGCTGGGGTACAGAGATGGAAAGAAAATGGTAAAAGATCACTGTCACACTAGCTCTCACACGGCTATGAAACATAGGTAGTCCAGCCACTTGTTAACAGTAAATATCACACATTTATTTCCTCTACTCTATACAAGATCTGCTAATCACGATACTAACTTAAAAGTTCAAATATCACGTTGAATGGTTCGCTCCTTGATAATTCTATTCAGCTACTGTTTCATCATCGGGCTACTCATGCGTTCTGCCCAACGGGTCAGTCTTCTGGAAAGGTGAACTAGTGATGTCCTTTTCTAACAGATTTGGTGCACTGGTGCAAATGTAACTTAGCCCTAGATTCGATGGGCTGTGTTGTGTTGGATTCTTCTCCTTGTTGACAGACTGGTGGGCTCTTCGTCGCTCAGTGCGGGAGGCTCCAATGCAGGCTGAATGTCAGTGAAGACTTTTACTTGTCTTTCTTCTGCTCAGGCCCTCGATGCCTGCTCGTTTTTTTTTGAGAATGTCAGGCTGTGGCTAACTAGGTTAAATAGAATTTCACCAGTTCCTGCTTTTAGTCTTCAAGTAGAGAGATCCCTTAGAGCTAAGCTCCTTACTGGATGCAAGTTGAACAGAGAATTATCCTCTCTCCCGGTGGTTGGCAGTAAGTCCGGGAAAACTAACCACAAGAGTCGCCCTCTAGCGTGGATTTAGCGGTACTACAGCTATACGTAAGCTGTATGAGGTCATTACCTAGCGAAGCCAGCCTCAGCATACACATGTGCAGTAGCCCACAGTAGACTTCTGTCGTCTGCTGCAGAGTAACATTACTTTACTAAGGTTACAGCTGACTTAGTAAGGCGAGAAGCAATAGTGCTGTGTAAATCTGGCCTCTTATCACAAGAACGAATAAAATAAATAAATAAATAACAGAAGCATGTTGGATAATTATAACACGTATTAGACGTTAATCTCTGAGAATGAACGGAATGAATCATGGGAAAGATGCCTATAAGTCTATCTACTCATTATTTCTCATGACAGCTCAGTTTAGTTCTTCCTTTGGCAAACTTATATCGTTGTTCTTATCTTAGTTAAGGGGAATGAAAATAACACTAAAGTTTAACGTCTACACTCACCATTGGCACTATACTGTGGCAGACGGAGTCATTTTAGTTTAAGTATTTTCTGTTATAACAGCCACACGTCTTTTTTTTGCTGTTCGGACGCTCACCTGGGTCCGTATTCAGAAAGACTCGCTTGCAAACCCTTCGATAGGTTGTTTACCAGAAGGTATAGGCCTTGCGATAATATTTTCTTACCTTAGAGTTGGGGAAAACTGCCCATAAACTTATATCGGTATTCAAATAGGCATACATGACGCAAAGTCCAAAAGTCCAGCTAAATTTCAATTAAATTCAATATTTTAATTTCACGTCGGTTTACTACAATGTAATTTTAGACAACAAAAAAGTATGAAAAGAAAAGTTAAATAAATAAATAAGTTAAAAATAATAATAATGATATATAAAAAATAAAATTTAATTTAAAGCTAAATTTGAATTCCCTTCAATTACGCATGAGCTTTTTGATGACAATGACACAACAGCTTCCATGGCAAACGAAGAAAAAAGCAACCTTTCTCATAAAAAATATTTCGTTTCATTAGAATTGAAAGAGCTAGAGGAAACCAAAAACATTTTACTTTCGTACATCGCTTTGGTCATTAATCCACCATCAAAAAGAATGTAGTCTACCACAATTTTACTGGCACAATGATAAATAAAACTGGAAACCTAGTGCTAAGCACAGTTGCAGTGACGGAAGAAGTGACGATGCCGGTTCGCATGTTGCAACTCCTCGCCTACTTCATCCACAATTTGCTTGATGTCAGTTCTTCGAAATGTAAATTTCCTGCAATATTCTACATCATCAAGAATATTTAGAGGATTTCATCTGTCCCGAAAGACGTTGTTCCTTCGTCACCGATGCAAAATCATTGCGAACTTACAACTTACGTTAATCTGATGAATACAAATTGATACAACTACAACAACATTGCGAAAACAATTACATTCGCGAGGGTACGAGTTACCGGAGGTAGTAGCGTCGGTAAAATTATCGGCCGTTTGGCCGATTGGCAGGGCAGTTTCAACTTCTTTTAACCCCCCGTTGGAGTGCCGGGGGTTTCAGTATAAATAGTATTCCCACTTTCTTGAAATTTAGTGCTTTAAATTCCCACTGTCGCTGTCTTTCTCTTTTGCTCTTTCTCATTCCTGCTCTGTTCTATCAATCTGCTATACTATCTTCTTCTTCGCTAGACCAGTCCCCTACCTTTTTTCTTGAAAACTCTTCCGGGACAAGACTCCTTATTTGTGTATGAGGTCTGTTGGATCAGCTTGGGAATATTGGACGCTTTCTGCCAGGTGGTCACTAGGGCTTCCTATGATGTTATTATTTAGCAATTTAGGCATTTTATATGTATGTGTTTTGTTGATAATTTATAATGATGTTTGTATTCTATTTTGTTTTTGTAAATGGGGGTTCGATAAATTAGAGTACAGCCTACGCGTCCCCTGCGTGGGATGTCTTTATTAAAAAAGTGACTGGCTGGTGGAGAGCTTTCAGTTTTACCACTAGGGTTGTTTCAGCAGATCTTTGATGCGGATCAGGGGTTGTCCGGTCCTGATTTGGCTCGGAAGAGTCCGCTGGACCTAAAGCAATAATCATGTAATGTAATGTAACTTCTTTTAATACAAGACAAGTCCAAACCAGCAGAAAGTAAAGATTTTACGCCGTCCTCATGGTAAATTACCAGCAGGCATTGCCTTTTTCTAAATACGGACCCAGTTGAGTTAAAGTTGTAGTTGTTCCCCCTAAGGCTATGTTAAAGACACTGTTGATTGGAGTGTGCAGGGTGACAGCGAAGGCTCGATGAACGTGTGTTTGGTTAGCGAATCTATTTAGCTGCTAACACGTGAAATCACTCCGCTGCCCGTTATTTTTCTCCCCTTTTTCAATAGACAACATAGGATTGTGTATCATAAATGTTGCACAGTAGATTTTTTGAGGCTAAACCACCACCCACCCACCTCCACTCCCACCTCGGTCCTCCCTCTCCCATCCTTACTCTAACTCTTAATAAAATTATTTATGTCGTATAAGCTTCAAAGCTCTCATAACTGCAGATGCAATAAAACATTTCTTTTATAATGCTCGTATCAAACCTCACGTTGATTATGCACCAACAATATGGGACGACTGCAGGGATGCCTTGTTAAAAAAATGAAAACTTCTATTCACCGCAAAGCTGCAAAATTACTTGTCCTCAACACTTCCATCACAAACGATTAAAAGTTAAAAATAGCTGGCATGCCCCTCTACCCCCTAAATAAACCCCTAAATTACAATAAAGCCGTTTTAATTTACAAACTACTAAACAATCAAGCTCCTGCTTATTTAAAAGCGCTTTTTAGCAAATCATTATCTCGTTATTCATCTTTCTTTAAATAATTTAATATTTCCACATCCACGCTTAGACATATTTAAAATATCTCTATCGTATTCTGGTCCATGCGTATGGAATTCTCTACCACAAGAGATCAAGGAAAGTAAATCATTAAAATCGTTTAAAACTAGACTCCACACATTTTTATTTTCCATTTGCTCCTAATATTAAGGATGTTTGTTTACCCTGCGACAATGTAACTTTTTGAGAATGTGTGAATTTGCGTGTGTCTATTGGGAGTGGGGGAGATGGAGGGGGAGGAGGAGTATGTGTATTGAGGTGCATTAATATTTTTCGTTATTTCTTACCATGGTTAAGGTAAAATGTTAGTTTCAAATTAATGTTATGTTAATTAATTTGTTCTGAATTGTTTCTTAAGGACTAGCTGTAAGACAGGTCCATACGACCTAATGCTATTATCCTCTTAAAGGTTTCGACTTCGACCCCTTATTATACAGTTCATGCGGATCCTCCGGGCATCGAAACTATGAAAGACGCTTTGTGCTGGCCAGATTACACATTAGATCTCACAGACTCTTTAAACACAGAATTGCCAAAACTCATGTTCGAATCAGAATGAATTTCGTCGAGCTCATTGGTGTTACTTCCAAATAAAATCTTCTACTATACGTCACAGTAATGGGCGCCGAATTTGAATTAGATCCTGAATTCAGCCAGCCACTTGAGCAGATCTTTTAACCGAGAAGCACGCTACATACGAATAGTTTATTTCATTCTTTAAAACGCAAGATCGAATCACGCAGCATTACTGAACTTAGTGTCACTAATAATAATAATTCTGTTCTCAGCGGAGGTTTCGTTTGTAACGGCCAGTTGAATGATAGCTATTGCGCCCGACAAGGCACGTTCCAGCTTTTTGTCAGATGTCGAGTTATTTTAGGTATACCCATTTCGAGCCATACAAATCTCCACACTTTCTTCTTTGTCACGCCAGAGTCGATCCACTGCACTGCCTCTCTCGACATGCATGCATTGATTTCAATATTGGATTATTGATGAGCTTTGCAAACTTTTGCTGTCCATAATCATATTGCAGCATTTTTATCGTCATGTTCACGATTTTGAGATTATTTACTTAAATTTGTTTCTTCTTAGTGGGTGGCACGGTCGCGTACTGGTTGTTGGTTAGTATGTGGTTAGTACTTGGATAGGTGTGACCGTACTTGGAAGGATACCACTAAATGACACAAATAATTAAACAAGTGCACGACACCCCGCCATCTCCTATGCACTCAGCTATGAGTGGGTATATGGCTATGTTTAGAACTGGGAAAAGGTAAGGAGGCAGGGAGGGAGAAATATAGGAACCACCCTCATAAAGCTGATCCAGTAAAAAGGGTTGTCCCAAATGCCTCTCTCCCAAACGACCGAAAGGTTAGCGGAACATCTCATCATATCTTTTTTCCTCGTGTTGCTACTTTCAAAACGTGTTTGTATTGATTATAAATTACGATTACGGGCACCAATACTTCTAATTTAACATATTTTAACATGGGATACTAAAGAAACGTCATCTTTGTCAGCGCAATTCCACAAAGCCCCACAGTCTAAAAAAACACTCATGCAGCAGGCAGTATTGAACTATCAAGTTTTCTACTGCAATGTCATTGTTTGCGGAAACTACAAGACAATGAAATTCCGTATCATTGACCTTTACAATGTCAACATTTGCACATTGTTAGGTAATGATAATACACATGGCGTGGTTAAGATGGAAAAATGAAGTATTGTTCTATTCGACTTTTCTTTTCGTAGACCATCAATCATTTTGAGTGCAGACAAAAGTAAACGGTACAAATAAATATTGGTGTTTTTTTAAATTTGTTTTTGTTCCGATGGCGCTGTTGTGGATGACTGCACTGGTAGCCTTGTCATACAGGCTTTTGATGACTTCAATAATTTGAGGGTTGATGTACACTCTCATGGTTGCCCACAGAGCTGCATGCCAGACTCGGTCAAACGCTTTCTTGAAGTCCACAAACACATGATATAGACGTTGTTGGTGCTGTAGGTATTTCTTGCTGATTATTCTGAGGTTGAAAATCTGTTCATTGGTTTTTCAGCTATGATTTGTTCAGCTTGGGGTTTCAACCTGTTGAGTATTATTTTCAGGAGGACCTTGTTGGGATGGCTGATGAGGCTAATGGTGCGGTAATTTTCACACTCGTGAAGGTTACCTTTGGGAAGAGTAATGACAAGCGACTGGGTCCATGGTGTAGGCCACTCCCCACTCTGCCAGATCTTTTTACAGACAATAACGAGGGCGTCAATCATCGCTTCCCCTCCGGCTTGCAGCAATCCGCGGGTATGTTGTCCACTCCCGCTGACTTCCATTTCCTTAGTGATTGCACTGCTGCCTCACCTTCTTCATATTCCTAGAGCGCATCATTTCAGATACCCTTGCCGATCACGAAGGCACAGTCAGGATAAGGGGTAGAGCAATCTTCAACCTCCGTTTTGCGGATGACATTGATGGATAGGCTTGAGAGGAACAAGAACTTGAACAGCTTGTACAGAGGCTTGACACCAACTCCAGAGCCTATGGAATAGAAATAAGTGCAGAGAATATCAAAATGATGACCAACAACACCAAAGACATCAACATTGACATCAAAATCCAAGACCAATCCCTCAACACAGTGCATAGCTTCAAAAGTTTAGGAGCCATTGTATCAGACAATGGGTCCCCAACAGGAAGTCCTCTCAAGGATCGCACAAACAACTGCTGCCCTGACAAGGTTGAAGCCCATTTGGAAAGACAGGATCAACAGTCCACATTCCAAGGTAAGGCTGCTGCGCTCCCTTGTCATCTCCATCTTCCTATTATGCTTTCGAAGCATGGACCCTCACAGCAGATCTCCAACGAAGAATACAAAGCATGGAGATGAGGTGCTACAGAAGACTTCTGGGCATTTCCTATACCCAGCACATCACCAACAACGAATTCCGACAAACCCATCACACAAGCTATTGGGCAACACGATGCCAAAACCATCCTGGAAGGCACGGTGCAAGTAGGCAGAAGAAGGGGGGGGGGCAGAAAAAGAAGTGGGAGGACAACATGGACTAGTTTGACACTGAACGAAGCCATGAGGGTTGCTGAGAACAGAGAAAGATGGAGTACGCTGGTTAAACGACCATCTGTGTTGCACCAACGACCTTTGAGTTACGGGATAGGATAGGAGGATAGGATAGGACTTTTTGTTTTGCTTTGAGTTTTAAGGCCCTAAAGCTTTGTTGATTTCACTTGGTTCCTTCATATCAGGTAACCACATTCATACCCTGTAGGAAGGTGAAAGGCATTGTGCCCCTTCTGAGGTCCGACAAAGATGCTTGTCATCTATAAAGTAGCGGTTATTTTCATGAATAATGGAAAGAAAAAAAATATGGCGCCAAAAAATGCTGACAAGATAACCCTATATAATTGTGTGCTTTTCACTTTGCAATAAAGAATTTTGTATCCGTGTATCCTTGAATAATGTCGCAAGGCACCACCATATTTTGCGACGAAGCGACTATCTCGCACAATTTACCTACTTGTACACGTTATGGATTCTATTAATAGCGTAAGCTTTGATGTAAGCTTTAAATTAGCAAAAAAGCTTTTAGTTGATTCTGCAGTAGCTAGGTCTGTTTGATTAGATTTTTGTATTTATATAATTTTAATGTGTGTGTGTGTGTATGTGTGTGCGCGCTCGTGCGTGAGTCAATGCCTGAGGGCGCCGTCTCATCATATTGATGGAGAGAGAAGACGTTAATAAATAAACCACACAAGCAACCAATCAACCATCTCACACATTTAGTGCAAGCAAAAATATAGTCTGCATTCAAAACCTTGTGATATGAACATTACATGATTTTAAAAAAAAGATACTTGCAGAAACTATTGAACAAAACCTAGTGAAAACTATTATGTTGAACTTGCAAATCTTATCTTTTCAAGGATGTTTAACTGCGGAAATAACAAAGATAAATAAATCTAATCTTGTCTGCGTAAACAGGATTTCATTTGTTTTATTGATGTAGAATCATTCTTCTTTGATGTGGAGTTTGTCTTCGTAGTTCCCGTACAAAAGACTATTGTTGGTTGTATACCCTCTGAGATGTTTTTAGCCATCCATATACATCTCCATGAACTCTCCTGCTGTGATGTTTGTCATTAATTGATTGTTGCCAAGGACACGTCCCTTCTAGCTGATGGATTAACCCATTCTCGTCGTATGTACATGTATACGTAGGTGTACAATTTTGCCCTTTTTTCGTAGATTGACAATCATGTTGAGTTCAGACAGAGTCTTCGATCTTCCTGCTTTGAATTTTAACGCGCAAACATTCTTTCTTATTCTATTACTCGGCCTTGCTTTCTTGATAGCCTTGCCACTTCAGTCCTGTCGAAGAGTAGTCTGTGTGCACGTACGGAGTAAACCTGTACTATAATTTCATTGGCTTAAGAGGAGGTGCGAAAAAATTGCTGGTGGTTGTGTTTGTGGTGGTGATGATGACGAAGATGGCGGTGATGATGATGATGATGATGATGATGATGATGATGATGATAAATGATCTTATATAGGCTACTGCTGATATCCACGCTACTTAAAATCCTGGCCTATCTTCAAATGTATGAATCTTAACTGTTAATCCGCTAAACCTTGGACTGAATCTAATAATGGTGATATCCAAGATGCTCTGTTAACTCAAATTAGGCTAGTTTGGACCCAGCACTAAGGCTTCACGCCTCAAATAGTTCATCTTGCTGTAGCCTTTGTAACTTAAAGTCGATTTCTAGCAGACGACAGAAGTTAAAGGTTTGGTCTAAGTCTAGGCTAGATTCTCGCTTAGGTAGGCAGTGACATCATTCAGCTGACCTATATCCGCCACTCTCGCAAGAGGGCGCTAAAGGTATTACGAGATTTGGCGGGCTTTAGTGACCATAGAATTAAGGTAGTCAGTCTTTGTTAAAATCTCACTCGAGACGGACACGTGGGAAGATCTCTCTCAAGAAGACAAAGCAGGTGACGGGTAAAATCAATTCATCGCATTATAGCCACAGCCTGACCTTGTCAGAAAGGTAATTGATCAATCTTTTGTCTCACCGCGATTTATTGACAATATTGTTGTATTATGCTTGTGAAGTCTTGCCATGTTTTATAATTGTGAATGTTTGTAAAACTTTGCTTGACCATGTGGCTGACCCGCGACCGGTTTTTGAAACCATGAGGTAGCCCCACTGACCAACTGTTGTTCTCCTTTGTGTATTATTGCAGACCAGTGGCTGTACCAGAGAATGTGTATATTATTAATTACTTCTCCCTGTGTTTATGTTAGACATGATATGTATATGTATAGGAATTATGTTGGAGATTCCAGTGGACCATGGACGTAGAAGATTGTTCATCTCTTGTTTGTATAAGTGGACGCGATCAGTGAGGGCTGTTTCTGCAATCAGTGAGACGCTAGCGCTCTGCACACCCTTTGTTAACAAGGCGTTGCAGAAACTCGTCTTATGTTTTGCAGACGAGCAGGCTTGGTCCGATAGATAGACCACTGAGAGTCAACCCTGACATTCGGCCTGCAGTGGAGCATCGAGCACTGAGCTCCGATAGCCCAATAGTCAACAAACCAGAAGAGGAGACACCAGCCCCTCACCTCAACGATTCAGCTAAGTGCTCAAGAAGAAATGCACTAACACTGATCTAAAAGGACTGTGCGGTAGTCCACTCTCCTGAAAACGAACATTAGGCCAGCCAGAACAAATAGCCCAATGATGAGACAGTAGCAAATATCGAAAACAGTAGCAGCATAGACCCATCAAGGAGCGAACTACTCGAATTGAATTTGGACGGTTAAGTTAATCTTAGATTACGTTTTGGACATTTAAGTTAGTATAGTGTTTAGAGAATTATGTATAGAGTAGAGGAAATAAATGTGTGATATTTACTGTTAACAAGTGGCTGGACTTCCTATGTTTCATAGCCGTGCGAGATCTAGTGTGTCAGTGAATCTTTTACACGTTTCTCCCTATCTCTATAACCCTATCCTACCACAGACCGGGCCAAACATATAAATGCATTAAGATTAGTCATAGGGTGATTTAACTAGCCGATCTCCGCAGACGAAAGACAAGTGGGTAATAGCATTCTATTGTGCAGAGCCCAGCAACAATAGACCCACCGTCACATCAAGTCATCTTGTGTTGTGCGCAGACCATTTCTTCCTATACCCGCGAGTGCTCTTTTTTTCTCCCAATTTTATTTTAATTATATTTTAATCATCTTTGTCTTCTTTTGCAGAAGACGACATCTTATTGTCAAGGTGACCTTCAAATTGAAATGATATAGTGTGTATTGTATTGATCTTGGATTGATGACTGAATATTTCAAACGATATTGTGCCTGGATTTATTTGTTTACGTCTTTTTCTTATATCCACAGTTTACGTTTCGCGGGCAAAATGCATAGCAAGAAACAGTAAACGAAGTAATAGCGGACAGGCGCCGCTTTTATCTGAATGTGAAAGATTCCTGAACTCACAGTCTCTCTCTCTCTCTCTCTCTCTCTCTCTCTCTCTCTCTCTCTCTCTCTCTCTCTCTCTCTCTCTCTCTCTCTCTCTTTCTCTCTCTTTCTCTCTCTCTCTCTCTCTCTCTCTCTCTCTCTCTCTCTCTCTCTCTCTCTCTCTCTCTCTCTCTCTCTCTCCATGCTAGTATAATAGTATACTTCAATTCAGTTCAACAAATATTCATTACCTCTTACAGAAAAAAAAAAGACTGGCACTAAACATTGTTCAAAAAAATGGAATACATTCAAACTTGAATCACGTACGGAATAACACGTACACATTCATTATGCATTGTCTGAATACTTCTAAACACAAGACTGAGTGACGAATAGCTTTGTTTCTCTCACAGATACGGGCGTCACCTTTTAAATTTCATTGGCTCACAGCCGATTTTCTTTTAATGAAGTATATCGGTTTTAAATAACTTTATAGAAAATACTTCAAGGAGGTCACAAATGGGTTAAATGTTTTCTTGTTTTTATAATAGATTGTTAGTGCAGGTGAACTACTTAAGCGTATGATGCTGAAGTGATCTTTACAAACGTCGCAGGAGAAAATGATATTGAGATTGCACCCAGTTCCTGGACAGTCTTGTCTATATCATTATGAATTTAATGATTAGTATGTTTAAACCAGATTGGAGAAGAAGAAGAAAGAAGAACGAACTAACATTGAAGTTTATTGTCTACACCCACTAATGGCGATATTGCAGACGGGAATAAACACCCCAGGGCCTAGGGAGGTGGAGGTAGGGACCTAAATCAACACTGAACCATTAGAGCAATTATACTGCTGAGATGGACAGTGAAAATGCCCACAGTTTATCTTGTCCACCACGGGATTCGAACCTGGGTTCATCGGCGTGCAAGGCGAACGCTCTTTCTCTGAGCTACGGCGACGGGCCAAAAGAAGAAGAAGAAGAAGAAGAAGAAGTAGAAGAAGAAGAAACATTGCGAAACCAAAAATGGACACAATAGCCTTAAACTGTATTTCACTCAACCTCCACCTCCTTCCCCAATTCGTTATAAAGGAATCCACTATGTGAGGGAATCCAGTAAAAATTCACCTAAGTGCCATAATAATAATAATAATACAGGATGCTATACGCGCCTTTCCCCAAATCATTCAGGCTCAAAGCGCGGCGATCTATACCAACATACACGCTCACCTGTCTCATCCACCCTCACACACACCAAATACTCATCCATCACTCAAACAGGTGGTGTAAAGGCAAGGAGATCGCTATTAGAAGACGGAAAGAAAATCGAATTTTTATTTTTGAAATATTTGTATTGACTGCGTCCTGTACCATTATTGAAGAGAGGGAGGAAACCGGAGTGCCCGGAGAAAACCCTCGGTGACCTCAATAGTCTCGTACCTAAGTCACATACGTTCGCCCCTTGCGGGAAACGAACCCGCGACCTTCGGCATAGGAAACCGGCGACTTATCCACTGCGCCACGAGGCCACCCCCATTGGTTATAAAACTGAATAATATTTTTAATTTCGAAGATAAATTATTTTCTTTCATCAGGATTATCTGAATTCAATGTTTGTAAAACTGGTATAGAATCTACACATAAAACCACTGAATATACTCACAGAAAGATTAGAACTTTGTATTTAGAGCCATTAATATCGCAATTAATTCAGCAGTGAATATCGAATTCCTTTCCCTAAATAGTATGAAACACGATATGACGACGATATGATATGGGCTGCAAATCTTGGTGCTTCAAATATTAATTCTCAAACAATAACGATACCGTTGTCTTCTAAGAAATTCAAAACTCAGTAGGAAATAAATGTGTAAAATAGATTAAATGTAGTCGCAACTACGATAAACCTTGTGGAATTGCTATATCAGTTTTAATCATGACACACAGAATAGTATTAAACACAACTAAAACCAAACGTTGTAAAAATATGACATGCATATGTGTTGAATCAATTTCTCTGAAACATGTATTACTTCAATGCAGTGATATTCGTCCATTTTTGCCAACTGATATTCATATTATCGATTCTATTGATAACATAATGTAAGCTTTGATATAAGCGTTAGATTAGCAAAAGCTTTGATTGATTCTCCAGTGGCTCAGTTAATATAATTAAGTATGTTATATGTATGTATGTATGTATGTATGTGTGTATGTATGTATGTATGTATGTATGTATGTATGTATGTATGTATGTATGTATGTATGTATGTATGTATGTCCCCCCGTTGGGGTGCCGGGGTTTCAGTATAAATAGTATCCCCACTTTCTGGAAATTTAGTGCTTTAAATTCCCACTTACGCTGTCTTTCTCATTTGCTCTTTCTCATTCCTGCTCTGATCTATCAATCTGCTATACTATCTTCTTCTTCGCTTGACCAGCCACCTACCTTTTTTCTTGAAAACTCTTCCGGCACAAGATTCCTTATTTGTGTATGAGGTCTGTTGGATCAGTTTGGGAATATTGGACACTTTCTGCCAGGTGGTCACTAGGGCTTCCTATGATGTTATTATTTAGCAATGTAAGCATTTTATATGTATGTGTTTTGTTGATAATATATAATGATGTTTGTATTTAATTTGTTTTTGTAAACGGGGGTTCGATAAATTAGAGTATAGCCTCAGCGTCCCCTGCGTGGGATGTCTTTATTGTAAAGTGACTGGCTGGTAGAGAGCTTTCAGTTTTACAACTAGGGTTGTTTCAGCAGATCTTTTATGCGGATCGGGGGTTGTCCGGTCCTGATTTGGCTCGGAACGTGCGTCTTATCATCTCGATGAAGGAGAAGTTAATTTTAAAAAAAATTAACCAACCTTCACTTCCCCTCCTCCCCTTCCTCCTTCTGCTCTCTGCCTTCCCCCTCAAAACAAAAGGTTTCTTAAACATAACCTGATGAGGATGATAAGAAAGAGGCGGATCAATAAAAATGACGAGAACAATAGCAACAAACACGAAATCAGCAACAAGTACAAGCAGACGAAGAAGAAAGATGGTAGAGAAGGAACACAAAAGTGGCGAGAGAAAGAATATTTCAATACTCGTGTATTTCCTTTTATACTGATTTATTTTGTTTATTTGTTGTGAAAAATGCTTATAATTTTAAGGAAATTCGAGTAAAACAAAACATTTCTTCTTGTTCTAGTTCTCCTCCATTCTCATCTTCTTCTTCTTGTATTTTCACCATCGTGTTTGTGTTTGTATTTCAGCGCCGTTTTCTACTGCATCTGATGGACACGACGTCAACGTCGACGTCAGCAGCGACAACGACGACGACACCAGTACCAACGGCAGCGGTCCCTCACGTTCTCTCCCCCTTCCAATCCTCCTCCTCCTCTACCTCTTCTGTAACTAACGGCGTGACCATCACCAGCAGCGACGCCCTACAGATCGTTCTTCTCTCCGTTGTGGGTACCGTGGCTGCAGTGAGTAACCTCGTCGTCATCTTCACGATCTTGAAGACGCGTAAACTGCGCTCCACGCCCTCATCTATCTTCGTCACCAACCTGGCCCTCGCTGACGTACTGGTGACGTCTTTCACCGTGCCGCTGGCGGTGTGCGGACTGGTCAACAAGAAATGGGTCTTTTCGCAGGTAGGCGGGCAGGCTTAGCTTGAATTTTCTTTGTTCAATTGTTTGCTTGTTTTGTTTTGTTTCTATTGTATGCATGTTGGATTCATGGGAAGTTTGGTTTCTTCAAGGGGGCAGGTTCGTTGGGAGGTTGGTACCCCCGTGGGGGTGCCGGGGGTTTCAGTATAAATAGTATCCCCACTTTCAGGAAATTTAGTGCTTTAAATTCCCACTGTCGCTGTCTTTCTCCTTTGTTCTTTCTCATTCCTACTCTGTTCTATCAATCTGCTATACTATTTTCTTATTCACTAGACCAATCACCTTCCTGTTTTCTTGAAAACTCTTCCTGGACAAGACTTCTCATTTGTGTGTGAGGTCTGTTGGATCAGCTTGGAAATATTGGACGCTTTCTGGGGCTTCCTATGATGTTATTATTTGGCAATGTAGTCATTTTATATGTATGTGTTTTGTTGATACTTTATAATGATGTTTATATTTATTTTGTTTTTGTAAACGTGGGTTCGATAAATTAGAGTATAGCCTCAGCGTCCCCTGCGTGGGATATCTGTATTGTAAAGTGACCGGCTGGTGGAGTGCCTTCAGTATTTCCTCTAAGGTTGTTTCGGCAGATCTTTTATGCGGATCAGGGGTGAGTCCTCTTTAAGCGAAGTTGTGGTCTTGATTATGTGGTCCTGATTTGGCTCGGAAGGGTCCGCTAGACCTAAAGCAATAATCATGTAATGTAATGTAATGGGAGGTTGGTCCGTCTGCCTGGAACTATCAGCTCTCTCTCTCTCTCTCTCTCTCTCTCTCTCTCTCTCTCTCTCTCCCCCCTCCTTCTCTCTCTCTCTCCTACCCTCCCTCCTCCACTCACTCTCCCCACTTCATATTGAACACAAAACTTCGTTTTTGCATAAACCACCACACCAGTAGCCTAGAAGCGTTTCGAAAAATGCACGCTTCACGCGGAGAACAAATCGCCGACGATTGCGCTCGTTTTACAAGTGGGCGATTCAGAATCCCAACCCAACCCCAACGGAGATTAAGAACTCCCTCCCTACCGCGCATTCTGAGACAATTTCCCCACTAGCCTAAGGCTCATTCAGAATCTCGTCCACTCGTACTCCTGAGAGCGATTCAGTCTAACCTCCCTTTTCCTGCCAAAAAGGATTCACGGTTAACCCCGCCTCCACCCCACCCTTAGACTTACAAATATGCTCCCCTTATTTTCATTTCCTTTGAAAAGGAATTTTTCTCTTTGGGGCTATTTCGGCTGTCTGCTTTGATTCTGGTTCATTCTGTGACTGGACAAGTTATAGCAAGATGTACAGCACGGTTGTCATCTAAAGCAGACATGGGCAGAAAACACTCGGCTCAATCCTCGGCCTCGGTCGCCCCGACGATGCTAAGCCTCAGATGTTACGAACGCATATTTTAGTGGCTGAATAATTCGCGTCCCTGGGAAAAGAGAAGACAGGTTTAGGGCTCTATCATATCCTATTATATCATATAATTTCATATATCATATATCTCATATCATATTATATATCATATCATATCTCATCATATCATATATCATATCACTTCACTTGACGTTACCTCACATTACATCACATCACATACGCTGCCTAACGTGCAACATTATAAACTCTTCTTTTACAAAATGCGTTTCGCATTAAGAAAATCAATATTTATTACAGTCATAGGGTAATCGTCATATTTATTGTACATTATTTTTGGATATGCAAGGGCAGACGTTTACGAGCGCTCGACTTGTTAAACAAACAAAAAAAACAAAGCAAAACACCGTTATAAATTTTTATAGTGGAAAAACTTGAGCTTGGCCATATGAAGCCAGTAGATTGAAAGTCAGTGAGTCTGACAAAACTAGAACTGTTCATGCTTGTTCTTTGTTACCACCGTGATTATAGGAGGAGGAGGACGATGAAGAAGAAAAAGAAGAAGAAGCAGAAGAGGTAGTAGAAGAAGAAGAAGTAGTAGTAGTAGTAGCAGTAGTTAGTTAGTCATTGTTTATAGGCTTCAGCAGACGGCATAGTAGTAGTAGTAGTAGTAGTAGTAGTAGTAGTAGTAGTAGTAGTAGTAGTAGTAGTAGTGCATAGTAGTAGCAAAAGAAGGAAGATAAGTAGAATAAGGAAAAGAAGGAGAAGGAGTAAGAGGAGGACAAGAAGACAAAGAAGACAAAGAAAAAGAAGAAGATAATGAAGTTTTGAAACGAGCTTCCAGTGCACAGTTGAACTCATTAACAACGTGAGTCTTCGGAGGATCTTTCTTATCATAATAATAATCAATTCATTTTATTGAGTGATGATTTGATTGAAATGTGTCTGCTAATATTCATGTTTAGGGCATTTGTCCTTCCATTGTTTGTGATGACGGGTGCGAAGAGGTATATGGCTGCCTGGCTTTCACAGCCTAGGCCGTTGCAATTATAATTGTTAGATTCGTATTAATACAAGTGAGAATGGAGATCGTTCAATTGAATAGAATAGGCATGGTGTTCGTACCTTAATTGTAACCATTCAAGACACCTGACAAGGTTGAAGCCCATATGGAAAGACAGGACCATCAGTCTACATTCCAAAGTAAGACTGCTGCGCTCCCTTGTCATCTCCATCTTCCTATATGCTTGCGAAGCATGGACCCTCACAGCAGATCTCCAACGAAGAATACAAAGCATGGAGATGAGGTGCTACAGAAGACTTCTGGGCATTTCCTATACCCAGCACATCTGCAAGGCACAGTGCAAGGAGGTATAAGAAGATGGAGACCGAAAAAGAGGTGGGAGGACAACATTCGAGAATGGACTGGTTTGATACTGAGCGAAGCCATCAGGGCTGCTGAGGACAGAGAAAGATGGAGTATGCTGGTTAAACGATCATCTGTGGTGCCCCTACGACCTCCGGGTTACGGGACAGGATAGGATAGGATAGGATCCAACAAAGTAATGTTTTTAATTGTAATGTCTATCTGGGGACAGTTTTATGAACAGGATAGGAGACTAACACCTCTATAGCTATATATAACCTACACCTCTATTACTATACTTAACACCTCTATAGCTATATATAACCTACACCTCTATTACTATACTATATAAACTAGAGATGTAACGTCTTCTGTTCCTTTTTCCCATTCATAAAACTGCCTCCTTGATGACGAAATTACGCCTTTTGTGGTTTTTTTTTTCATTCGGTTTTTTTTTTTTTTTAAAGGGATGGGGGGTGGGGGTGGGGCGGGGGTAGAGGGGGAGAGGGGGAGAGGGCGAAAGGGAAGTGGGCTGAAGGGAAAATTCAATATGCCAGTTTATGCTAAACAGGCGACCTTTACGCTGACTGAGTGGCTGAGATCTATCAAGCATTGGCTGTGTGTATGCCGCCAAGAGCCTCTGACATTTAGATTAGGGTCAGCGTCACTTTCGGGTCTACCGCCTGGGCTACTTATAAGACCGATAACCGCAAACAGCTTTTTTTGTTATTTTTTTGCCTTCATCGCCCAACAATATCGACCGATACAGATGTACACGTGGACTGAAAGGGTTAATTGAAAAGACCATTCCATGTCAGAAGCGAAGAACAAAATTAAATTTGTTATTGATGGGAAACCCATGAAGTTAGTGATTTGCGGCTGCTCACTGCAGTAGATATTTTTGAAATTATCAATCTGCCTTTAGTGAGTCCAATGCATAACAACGGCACCTATTGCATCTACGGGGGATTTCTCAAAGGGATCTTTACTTTCCTTCCCTACTCCGACATTTGCTGAACTGTGAACTTTTGCTCCGCAATAAAGTATTAACCCACAATGTCAGAATAACACAGATTTCTGTGTTGTTGTTGTTGTTGTTGTTGTTGTTGTTGTTGTTGTTGTTGTTGTTGTTGATGATGATGGTTTATGTAGTAATGATAGTTGATGATGATGATCACGGATTCTTTATAGTAGGTGTAGGAACAGCAGCAGTAGTAAATATTAGTTTCTGTGTTGTAGAACTAAAGACAGCACAGAACTAAAGACCTATAGTATGAAAAATCTCTATATAGGCCCTACTATTGAACGTTCGCCCTCTTTGTCTGGACTTTGTAATATTTCTTTTGGAAAGCTGTCAACGCAAATAAAAGAAAAGGGAATAAGTGGAAGGTCTATGATATAATGAATGAGTTAGACCACAGACTATACCCAGAAGGAAAACTCCTATATATAGCGCTTACAAGCCACTTTCATGGCTTACCTCCCTTGGGAATGGGTTGATAGCTGTAGCAGACGCTACTATAGAGCAATAGATCTGTTACTCTGTGATAGCATTTCTGTCACCCAATACTGCTTTTTCGAAATTAAAAAAAATATATATGTATATAGTATTTACGTTTTAATGTATTAATTGTTTGTGCTGTTGTTATTTATCAAGAATTGTATTACTATTATTAATATTGTAATTTGTTTAATGGTTGTGCAAGACCCAGTCTGCCCATGTGAATGAACTCATTTTATTTATTTATTTTTAAAACAAATCTGGTCATTTTTGTTTTAACAAATCACTGCAAAAAGGGATTTTTAAAACTGTCAAAGGTTAATCGATACTTTTTCTTGTGTGCGTAGGCTTTTTGCGCAGATAAAACATTTTGCAAATAGCATGCAATTATAGGCAATTATCACGCATAACTTGATTCGACGAACGGATAACGAAATAAAGAGTTCTCTTTGCAACTGAAAGTGTACACATTGTTGCGGTGCCATACGGTGATTCTCTACTGCTATGCGCTTCACTTTCACAGCCGCCTCTATGACCCCTATACCCTTATCAACCCATTTTCAACGACGCAACTCTAGTAAAAGACAACGCAAAATGACGGAGTTTTCCGTCTGGGGATACGTTTCGGTATAGTCTGTGGTTAGACTTAAGAAGCCGGTTCTGTTGCCCAACATTTTGGCTGCAGTTGGGAATTAAGGATATGTGATAGAGGTATTAGTTATTTTGAAGCAAATAATGTAACTTTAATATATAATAGAAGCTATTTGAGTTTGGTAGATACGAAAATTGCTTTCAATCAGATGGATCTGTGTGTGTGTGTGTGGGTGTGTGTGTGTGTGTGTGCTCGCGCGTGCATTTATGTGTGTTACATTGTTAATGTGCGTCATAAAATTGCTCCATTATATGAGAGTATAAACCGAGGTCTTGACTCTGTCAGCACGCACGCATTTCGCAGCACGGACTTTAAAGGCCCGGACGCTCAAAACGTACACGCCAAACTGCCCAAGCGCAATTGCATGCCAAACTGCACGACAGATGTTAATGAAGAAAAAAGTACAAAACATTGAACAGAAAAAGCATCGGAAAACGCGTGCAGCAGTCTATGGTAAGCCTTGCACTGTGGTCATACGGAAGACCTTTGTGCGCGCGATGGAAGATAATTCTCAAATTATTTACAGGCAAACCAAAGTAAAGTATTATTACATTTAATTTGAGGAGGGGAGAGAGAGTGAGTGGGGATTGCTGTGGGAGGCCGTTACATTGTAAAGTAGTTGCCAATTTACGTTACATTATGGTTACATTGTAAATTAGTTGTCAAGATATATTACATTATTATGATGCATAGACCGTATTTCCGGACATTTCCCATTCAGAGTTTTAATGTGACACGTAGGTTCATGCGTGTGCAATTGCGCCAGCAATCAACTACTAGATGGGCGTGCAATTGCAATTTTCAAATTGCACGCGCATTTGACGCTTTCCGCGTTCCATAGTCCTGACACAAAAGAGAGAATGGGGTGGGAGAGTGATGGATGAAAGAATTTACAGCAATATACACCTACTAATCCCACCCACTGTTGTTCATTCCACTAAAATATCCACTTGAAGCAGAACGTTGCTGGTCTGTTCTCACAACAGCTCCCTCTGTCTCTTTGTCTCTGTCTGTCTGTCTGTCTGTCTGTCTGTCTCTCTCTCTCTCTCTCTCTCTCTCTCTCTCTCTCTCTCTCTCTCTCTCTCTCTCTCTCTCTCTCTGTGAATCGGGATCAAACTCTCGACCTCTAGAACACGCTTTAACGGATAGTGAAGAGCAGACAACATTTTTTCCCCCCCACAATTTTTTATGTCATTAAAGAATACTACATTTTCCATCATAACCGTGCTTTTGATTTCCAACTGAGACTGAAAAGCACAGACATTCTAATTTACCCCAAATCTAGCTGACTCCGGCCAATCTGTCGTAAATTACTATAATGTAATGAGACTTTCTAATATAACATATGTGAAGGCTTTCCGTTTAGAATAACTAGAAAGTGAAGGGACGTGTACAAAATATAAGACTCGTTCATTCTCAGAGCCATCAAGTTTATGAAATGGCCTCTTCTACTATGAAACACGCTTGAGGTGATGGCATTCTAAAAACCGTTGCCGAAGCGTGGATTTATATCGAGTGAGGCGAGGGTAGCGAAGTTGCCAAACACCGCTTTGTCAAGAATCTGTCATATTAAAAACAAATATAGGTCTAGCTTGTGTCCCTGTTCTAATAGGTTGAAAGTTCTAAGAAAATAAAATATGCGTGATCATTTTGATTTTTCTTTCTATTTTATTTGTGTTGTTCGATTTTTTGAGCCAACCAAACAAAGAAACAAACAAACAAAAATGAATAGCTCGATCGGTAGAAAATTTGCCTGCCTTGCAGTTGAACTCGAAATGCAATTCTTGATTCTGACAGAAGTTGTCTTTACACGGTGACTCACTTTCCATCGTGTAGGCGATATACACTCACATGCCATGTATGTCTACGGTAGTGGTCAAGTTTCGTTTCAGTTCCCAGCGTTGGACAGTGTGATTGATGCAGATTAGGAATTTGGGGTCTTGGACTGGTTCAGTTGGATATGTATTTTATTTTGTACAGCTCTTTGAGCAACTCTTTGAGCTGTTAAGTGCGCTATGTAAACAAATTATTACAATATTGAAACATCGCGAAGTTCGATTCCCATTTAAGAGAACGCGAGGCCCTAGCTGACGGTCAGCCAAAGATCGTCTTGTCAATAAGCTTATGTGTGGGACGCACCGGGCTGCTGTTAGTAGGATTTAGTGGTATGGTGAAGTGACGAGAAGAAAAGTAATGGTTTAATTTTGTATAAGCTCTTTTCCCTTAGAGACACGCGTTAAAATGCTATTTTACGCCCTTTCTTTTAGCCTAGTACCCGAAATGAAAAGTCTGGCAGCAGCTCAAATAAGTCTAGGTCTAACGGGAAAGTTCGCAACACATACATAAGCTGTTGTTCTTCATAGTGTAGGTTTACATGGTTTTTTCTTTTCTTTTACCAGTACTGACTATACAAATCAATCAAATGAGAAACCTTTTAAATAATCCACGATTGCTCAATTAGTAAAGACATAGTATGTCTACTGAATATTGAACAGAAGACAAACTGTACACATACTAATACTTTATAATTATAGACGATTCTCTTCAAATCTGTGGTGAAATTTTTTAACTTTGTAACTGGTTGAATTGACGAGATGTAATTGTGATATGGAACTGTAATAGTAATAGTATGAATGGATTGTATCGATGAGCTGTGATAACTGTGATAGTTGCTTGCATGGATGTGGGTATAACTGGATTCCGAGCGTTGTGGCCAAGTGGGCTAAGGTGGGACTAACTTGCCTTGTCCACAGGCCAGAAACCAATAGCGCCTGACAGGTGTGGGTTCGATCCAGCATCTGGGCGTTATGTTTCTCCGAATATTATTTACTTTCGACTCGGGCAACGTCTCGGGGGTTTTCTCCGGGTACTATCTAGAGTAAACGTTTGAACAAATGACATCTCTGATACTATTTTCTCTTAGTCCTACTACTGGTACTAGCCCTGTTAAAGTAGGACGTCGGTGTAACTCCCTAAAACACAGAGCAATGAGATGAAAGCTTATAGTATCGAACAGTTTTATATGCACGCAGTTTGTGTAACAATAAAATTACAGTGGTTAACTCTTGCATGGCATGTTTACAATTTTGTGTACACTTTCGGATCTCAATTGTTGACTTTTTTGTGTGTGCTTCCCACAACTAACTTCCCAGCCCATTTAATTCTGTACCACCATCACCACGCCTCCCCTCCCCATTCCTTTCTCGTCCTCTCTGCGGGGACCTTTGATGGAATAGAGAGAGAGAGAGAGAGAGAGAGAGAGAGAGAGAGAGAGAGAGAGAGAGACAGACCGACAGACCGACAGACAGACAGTCAGACAGTCAGACCGACAGACAGAAAGAGACTCGGCGTGTATGCACATTTGACTGTCACTGCGTAGCTAAGACTGACTGGCCGATGCCCCCAAGGGAGAGGCGAACGTAAACCTCGGACAGTTTCAGCTACGCAGCGTGCATTTGACTGAGATAGAGAGTGCATAGGTACATAAAAAGAGAACAATGAGAAGAGAGAGTGCAAACGTACCTAAAAGTACGACAATGGGAAGGAGGAAAGGGGGTGAGAGTGACGGAGAAAAGGTGTGTGGGGGAGGGGCGGTGTGCAAACATAATTTTGGGTTTTAATGTTGGACTTGCTCTAAAGGTCAACAACTTATTTGGAAAACGGCTAAAAATTGCGTTCCAGCGAGTGCTTACTGATGGTCCCCCTCGGTGCTTTGGCCTGCGCACACAGAACAACTTTACATAACCTACCACAGATCGCTATTTTCAACTTTTGAACTAATATATAATCCTTCTCCCCTCCAGCATCGAATCGAAATGTTTTATGGAAGACAAAACTCTAGCTGTGTATAGGTAATAAACCTGAACACCCTCTTCGTCGTCTTTGGTTTGGACGTCGTCATCGTCGGTAACGTCATCAGACAACTTACAGGGTACTACCAGATCACCAGCATTTCCTACCAATATTCGCTCTCCCATCCAGGGAGGTGGGGAGTACGATGAACGCTAAGTTTTTATTGGTACACTAATCGCCTTTTAAGGAGAATCAACTTGACGTAACTTCGTCATGGCGTCAACAGAAAGTTTCAGCGTCTCGTTCCCCAAGCGATCCTTTGCTTAATTAAATCCCCTGTTTGCTGTACGTGTTTTTGCATACTTCTCATGTGTGTATGTGTGCTTTCATTTTCTATTCGTGAAGTACATTTTTAGGCATTTGGACTTTATAAATCATCAACGTGATTATTCGTTTTCTATTCGTGAAGTACATTTGTAGGCATTTGGACTTTATAAATCATCAACGTGATTATTCGTTTTCTATTCGTGAAGTACATTTTTTAGGCTTTTGGACTGTATAAATAATCACCGTGATTATCATCATCATCATCATCATCATCATCATCATCATCATCATCATCATCATCATCATCATCATCATCATCATCATCATCATCATCTTCTTCTTCTTCTTCTTCTTCTTCTTCTTCTTCTTCTTCTTCTTCTTCTTCTTCTTCTTCATCATCGTTAACGTTATCGTCATTGTCATCACTAGTGAGATCTGCCACATGTATTTCAGTAATGAACTAAGAAATTGCTTGATTCGTTGTTTTTTCCTGTACTTGTTCTGTTCCCGGCTAGCGAAAAAATAAAGAATGGATTTCGATTTTGAAACACAAGCATTTGTTGCACTCTTGACTCGTGCGTGGAGTAAATGCAAACCCGTATACTCACTCCTCTTCATCCCCCCCTCCCCTCCCTCCCCCCGCCCAAATCCAGGTTTTCCAGAATTCTGCATTGCATTAAACACACACACAAACACACGCATCCCTTTGAGGCTAGAACTAAAATAATAACTTTTGGCTATCTGTAGAATCTCTCGCCTGATATCTATGGGATTCATACGCCATATCCTTCTGCTCCTTTTCCTACTTATTCTTTCTCCTCCTCCTTCCTCTTTATGTTCTGCAGGATATTGTGGTTGCTCTTTCAGAACAAACAACAGGCACAGGCATGAGCAAAAAAAATGCTGTTGGTGCAGAAGGGGAGAAAAACTCTTCTGTATACAAAGTTGTGGAGACTGGTCGTCGCTGTTCCTTGGCCGATGGTTGATACACGTATTCCGGTCCCATTGCTGGACGCTCCAAGCTTGAAGTCCGAAGCTGCAAGGGATTTGTTTTTATAATTATATGTGGTAAAAATCTTTGGGAAGAAAACATTGTCTGACCTCAATGTCATTGCGAAAGTTGAAAAGTTCTGTCTATTCAGTTGATAGCACACTGCACACAAGCGCTTCGAATGTGTGGACTAGGCCTATAACCAGTTAAACAGTGGGAAAAATAGCTCACTGCTCGCAGCCCTGAGAGTGTAAGGACTATAAGTCTAAGATAACAGCCTTATGAACAGAAGACAAGGGCGTAAAGTCAAACTGGTGTTAGTCGGATGGGGCATCGGCACGTGGTTCAAATTCCCGCAAATGATGAGAGATTTGTCACTTTTGGTGGAAAGCAGTCTTTCTTGTGATGATTATACAAACTGCACTTAATAATAATAATAACGGATTTTTATATAGCGGGTACTCCAGCCTATGACCAGACTCACCACGCTTTACATAGTCATTACATATAAATACATGCACTCGATGAAACATCACTTTTGCTACAATACACCAAAAGACGGGACAGTAAAGGTACAGACTATTTACACTATGTACATAAATTACAAAAAAGACAAAAATATACTATTTACAGCTATGTACACAAATGACAAAAAAGACAGAAAATATAATAGCAAAAACCTATTCACAGCTATCTATATGCCCGGTTAGGCCCAGGAAGAAAAACAGTATACATATTTACAGCCGTTTATACACTTACGGATCAGACATAGACAAAAGATGAGAGAATGGCAGCGGGATACAAATCAATCTGAATAATGCAGTTTGAAGAGGTGGGTTTTGAGGACCTTTTTGAATGCTTGTGTTGATTGTATGTTGCGGATATGGGAGGGAAGGGATTTCCACTGCTTAGGTGCGGAGTAAGCGAATGCACGTTGGCCGTATGTCTTAGTGCGGGTGACGGGAACCTTGAGTGTGCGAGTGTCAGCAGAAGATCTTAAAGTGCGTAAAGGGGAGTAGACAGACAGTAGATCAGCAAGGTAGGAAGGACAAGAATCTGTGAAGAGGTTGTGACAGAGAACAGAGAGTTTGTACTCTATGCGTGCTTGCACAGGAAGCCAGTGAAGGGAATGTAGTAGAGGTGTGATGTGATCGCGTTTCTTAGCTCGGAATACTAGTCTAGCTGCTGAGTTCTGAACCTTTTGTAGTTTGTCAATGATGTGTTTCGGGGAGCCAGCAAGGAGAGAGTTGCAATAGTCAAGACGAGAAAGGACGAGAGCGCAGACTAGGGTTTTGGTGGCAGGGACTGTAAGATAGTGGCGTGAGGAGCTGATTTGGCGTATGGCCGTGTATGCAGAGCGACAGACGTTGGAGATGTGGTTGTTGAGGGACAGGTCATCGGAGAGAATGTAGCCGAGATTTCTTGCTGAGGATGAGAACTGAATGTTTGTTGTCCCTACTGTAAGCGATGTTGGGAGGGGCGAGAGTGAGGAGGAGGTGTTGTGCTTGTGAATGAGGAGGGCTTCGGTTTTATCGTCATTAAGCTTAAGCTTGTTGAGTATCATCCATGACTTGATGTCTGTGATGCAGTTCTCCAAAGTCTGAACAGTGGAATTAATGAGAGAGGGGGCGGTGGATTTATACAGTTGTGTGTCGTCTGCAAATGACTGACTCTCAACAGCATGCTTTCTAAGCAGGAGAAGCAGTGGCTTGGTGTACAGAGTGAAAAACACCGGCCCTAAAACGGAACCCTGAGGCACGCCGCACACCAAGTCTGCTGTGCTGGAGAAACAGCCATCGACAGTGACTGCTGGTGATCTGTCGGAAAGATATGAGTGGAACCAAGCCTGGACCGAGCCAGAGATTCCAAAGTAGTGTTGAAGAGTGTTAAAGAGAATGTGATGGTCGA
This sequence comes from Oncomelania hupensis, assembly GCA_036898135.1. Classification (NCBI taxonomy): domain Eukaryota; kingdom Metazoa; phylum Mollusca; class Gastropoda; order Littorinimorpha; family Pomatiopsidae; genus Oncomelania; species Oncomelania hupensis. The sequence goes on from JBAHVR010000358.1 coordinate 57,463, forward strand.
CTGTGTCAAAGGCGGCTGAGAGGTCTAATAAGGTGAGAACGGAGACGTTACCATTATCTAAGGCAAGAAACAGATCATTGGTTACCTTTAGGAGGGCTGTCTCAGTGCTGTGGAAGGGTCGGTAGGCAGACTGGTTGGGGCAAAGTAAAGCGTTATCATATAGGTAGGCAAACAGTTGTTTGAGAACAATTTTTTCTATGACTTTGGACAGGAAGGAGAGGTTTGAAACAGGTCTATAGTTCTTTAGATTATTTTTGTCTAAACTTGGCTTTTTAAGGAGGGGTTTGATGACAGCCGCTTTGAGCACAGACAGAATAACACCAGAGGACAGACTCTCGTTGATAATGTGGGTAATGGTCGGGAGTAGAGGGTCAAGATTCTCTATCAACATGGGGGTAGGAATGGGGTCGAGAGAGTAAGATGTTAGTTTTGAGCTTAAGATGACTTTCTTGACTTCTTGCTCTGTTATTGGTGGAAAAACTTCCATCTTTGCGGTGGTGAGGGAAGGTGAGAATGGGTTAATGAGTGGGATCTCATGGCTATCAAGAGCGGCCCTTATGTCAGCCACTTTCTGTGTGAAATAATTACAAAATACATCTGGGAGCTGACATGCTGGATGTGTGGATGGGAGTGATGTTGCATTGCTCTTACCCCTTAGCTGATTGCAAATGTCAAACAACTGTTTACAAGTTTCGCTGCTGCTAATTCTGTCGCTAAAGTACCGGGTTTTGGCAGTCTGGACTATTTTAGTGACCCGTTTTTTTGCAGCGGTGAAAATCTGCTTGAGGACTTCTAAACCCGATTTGAGCCACTTTTTCTCAGCTTTGCGTCGGTGTTTCTTCGCCTCGGAGAGCTCGCCCGTAATAGACTCGTACCAGGGTGCTGAGCGAGTTGCCTTGACCTTTTTCTGGGCCACGGGAACGTGCCGATCAAGCACCGCCTGAAGTGTACTATTCAGCTGATCCACAGTGGGGCACAGTTCTGGGGTCACTTTGGCGGTAAGCTCTTGCTTGAAAGCATCCCTATCCATGGTACGCAGGCTTCCCACTTCCGTTAAACTTCCGGCACACTTCCGTTTTTATGGTCTCTGAGCAGTGGCCAGTCCCGGTAATCCCTGATAAATGCATGTCCACCTATGCAGGAACATTGGTCAATGGTCGTGTTCAAGAGTGGCCACAAGTGTACGTTTCGGGCGGTTTGGGGTTCAAATCCTGAATTTTGCCAGCGACGTTGAGCAATTATTTAATCTAGGAAGGTTTGGCTTTATAAAAGATTCTGTTCCTTTTGGGTATGGAAACAACATGTTTTCTGGAACCGCATTTATGTATTTGCTAGAAACCTCCAATCAAGTACAATGCAATACAATTCTATGTCCGCTTTTCTTTTAGATTGTTGCGCACAAGTCCGTGCCAAATGTCATGTTAAGGGCGCATCCCTATCTCTGGTGCTTTAGCTGCATTCTCCTTTAATGGTTTTATTCATTTTCGTTCTAGCTCATGGCCCGAACTGGTTCCCATTGAATAAAGAAAGTTGCCCAACTTTGGCAGTGCTCGCTTTTTAACAATATGTTTTTAATTTGTTTGGACGCATGCAGTTACTGCGTAATTATAAACTACGGAACCAGAGCTTGGAGCGCGTGCGCACACGCACAGAAGCAACAACATAAACGCACACACACGTTCGCGGTGAAAAAGAGTCTCATCCTACCGGCGCGCCATCACCACGAGTCTATATTCCATTAAGGTTTAAGCCTATTAAGTCTATTTATTTATAATCGGTCGTATTTGGGACCGGTAATAGAATGCTCGTCAGAATGCACTATGAAAAGATCTGTAATGAAAAAGAAAACACAAAAAAACACAAAACAATATTAAGCAGGATAATAGCATTTGGCACCAGCATCGGAGCGAGAGAAAGATCGGAGAGAGAGCGAGAGAGAGAGAGGGAGAGAGAGAGAGAGAGAGAGAGAGAGAGAGAGAGAGAGAGAGAGAGAGAGAGAGAGATGTAAACTGGACGTCTTAATATAATATGTGTGCGGAAGAAAGAAATCTTATTTTGGTGCTGCCCAGTCGTCCTAGAATAAAGTGCTGGCGGTGCTGCAGGTCAGCCAAGGCAATCCCCAGCCACAGCAGATACACCGACAAACCCTCCTTGCCTTCAAGCTGCTGCATCCATGTCCTAATATACTTTACTCGCCTTTTCGATTCGTTGCCTTCTTCGTTCCTCTGTAAACCCACGTCGCAATCTTTGATGCCAACAGCGACAACCCCGTTGGCTTCACAAGGTGGCGTCTGATTCCATCGACTCGCCACCTTTTTCTACCCTCCTGGCGCTAAAGAAAAGGGAAGAAAAACAAATTTTAAGGCCTCCAGGATTAACTAGTGGATCATCCACAACTAGTAGCCTGTCACAATATTTTGCAACCCGAAACTGACTGTCAGTAACCTGTCAAGCATGTATTTGGTGATGTAGGCATATGCCTCAACAATCTCTGATACTGTGATTGACTATGACCCCTTGACTCCAGGGAGTCACTGATCTTGTTTCCCCTCCTCTTTGGGTTCATTCCAGAACCCCCTGCGCCAACAGTGACACTGTCATCGGCCTCAGGCAGCTGTAACCTCCCCTCTCCCCCCACCATCTCTATCTCTCTCTGAGCCTGTCCCCCCCCCCCCCCAATGTCTCCTTTTATTAAAGCAGCGCCCAACAAACTCATAAATGTAAATCATCCATATCAGAATCAATTCATCGTCATTGGCAGCAGAGACAGTGCCTGCGTGCCAATATTATAGTGATTGCAGACCTCTTCATCCTTTTCCTCCTTCATCCCCATCTCTTCCTCTTCCTCCTCCTCCTCTTCCTCCTTCTCCTCCTCCTCCTCCTCTTCATCATCATCATCATCATCATCATCATCATCATCATCATCATCATCATCATCATCATCATCATTATGTCTTCTTCTGGCCCACCGTCGTAGCTCAATGGTTGAGCGTTCGCCTGGCCCAGATTGAAATCTTGTGGTGGGCAGGATAAAAGTGACCATTTTTCACTGTCCATCTAAATACTTACTGCTGTGGTGATTTAGGTCCCGCTTCTCTGGGGTAGTTAGTTTTATTTGCCATTTCACCAGTGATGAGTTTAGACGTCAAACGTCTATATTCGGTAATTAATTTATGTATTAATTATTTCTTTCTTTCTTTCTCCTTCTTTCTTTAGTTCTTTGTTTGCTTCTTCTTCTTCTTCTTCTTCTTCTTCTTCTTCTTCTTCTTCTTCTTCTTCTTCTTCTTCTTCTTCTTCTTCTTCTTCTACATCGTACTGCGTGTCTCATTCTCCGCATCTTCATCATCATGACCACCACCACCACCGCCACAATCACCACCACGTATTTCCCTTGCCAGCGTTATTGCTCTCTTCCTTTTCTCATTTTTCAATCAGCCAGTTCTTGGGATACCACCATACTCCATACCCATATCTCTCTCTCTCTCTCTCTCTCTCTCTCTCTCTCTCTCTCTCTCTCTCTCTCTCTCTCTCTCTCTCTCTCTCTTCCTCTCTCCCTTCCTTGTACCTTCCCTCCCCTCTCTTTATCTGTCACCTTTAGCGTTGAGCTCATTGGTAAATTGCTGTTCCCTTTTTTTAAATGTCGGGTTATCGAGGCTGACTTTTCCCAGTTTTGTAATAATGAAACGGAATGCCCGAAATGGATGCCAGCCTTTGGCTTTTGCCCGAAATGGGAAAAGAAAGGGTTGCAACCCAGTGAAGAGTCAGGGAAGCGTTTTGTCCCTTCCTTGGTTTATTTTTAGATTGGTTAATGGTGAAAGAAGTGGCTGGCGCTGTGTGTTGCTCAAGAAAGTTGCGTGTCTGAGAGTGAGGGGTGAAGGGGGTTGGTGGTTAATAAAAGTCGTAATGAGAAATGCCTTTGAATATTGGCTTGTTCCAAGGAGAAATATTCTAAATTAAACCAGAAGAGATTTAACTGTTACATATATGTGAGAAGTGGAGAAAGTTACGGCTAGGAAGAAGCAGAGGAAGCAAATTAATCTGAAACCCCAAATTTTGCACTGAGGTTTTCATGGCAGCGACACTAACACAGAAGATGGTAATGATTATGTTACGTTAACTATTTATTTATTATTGTTTGAAGAGGTTAATGGAGGAGACATCTGTTTGTATCTCTATTTAAGGAACGAACAATCCTGACTTATATTATTTAGATATTTCATTTATAAGCGTAGCACGGATCTTCCACATTAATTTATATCGTGTGGTTTTATAATGTTTTCGACGACGTTCTACTACGTGCCAAGGCATGCTCTCAACTCTTTGCTGCAAGTTGCAATTCCGCTTCATTCTGAGGGCTTAGTTGTCCTCTCGCTGCCAGTTTCAAGGACGTTCACCCATGCTGTGATCTGTTTATGGCGTCATTTCCGGCGAAAATCAGCCATAAGTGACGCATGATGAGCTCGGGTCTGGTTAAAGGTCGTAGCGAGGAATGACAAGAAATATTACAAACGGCTACAAATAAAACACGGACACTGTTATGATTTGACTTCCTGATAGCTATACTGAACGAGCGCCGCTAAGCATTTTTGTAGGTATGGATACTCTGCAGGCGAGTGACCCTCTCTCTCTCTCTCTCTCTCTCTCTCTCTCTCTCTCTCTCTCTCTCTCTCTCTCTCTCTCTCTCTCTCTATTTTGGTGGTACCGCACTTTCGCTGAACCGATTTCGCCCTGCACACACTTCACACCCCGTGATGTTGTAATACTCAGCGTGCATTCATTACTGTCATTTTCTATGGACAAGTGCGGAGAACGCTGCATATATTAACTAGAAAATTGCCCAGCATTCTTAGTCCTTATTTGGAGGGTTCCTCGTTGTCTTTCTAACCTGTTTGGAATGCGTTCTTATTATGGCATCGGTTTTTCAAATCTCACTCTCCTAACCACTGTTAGGGTGCCGGGGTTTTCTGTATAAATAGTATCCCCACTTTGTGGAAATTTAGTGCTTTAAATGACCACTGTTTCTGTCATTCTCATTTGTTCTTTCTCGTTCCTAATCAATTCAATAAACCTACTATCTTCTTCGCTAGATCAGTCGCCTACCTTTTTTCTTGAAAACTCTTCCAAAATTCCTAATTTAGTTTGGGGTTTGTTGGGTTAGCTTGGGGATATTGAACGCTTTTTGCCAAATGGTCACTACATGTAGGGTTTTCTAAGGAATTATAATTTTGCAATGTAGGCATTTTATATGTATGTGTATTGTTAATATTTTATAACGATGTTTATATTCTGTTGTTGTAACCGGAGGTTCGATAAATTAGAGTACAGCCTCAGCTTCCCCTGCATGGGATGCCTTTATTTGTAAAAGTGACTGGCTTGTGGAGGGCCTTAAAGTGTTACCATTAGGATTGGGAGTTTGTTTCATAAATTATTCCTTGGACACTTTAGCGTATAAGGAACGGAGATAAGAGGTTCTGATGAATCAGGAAGTCGGGTGTAGATGAAGATGTCAGGATGTTATGGACGCTCAGGAGAAGTGCGCATGTGGCAGCAGCAACAGAGTGCAGACGCGCCAAGGTGGAATAGGTAGGTCGTCTCGTCGAAGATGTGGAAAGGTGTGTTGACGATCCAAACGAGTGACGAAGATGTCGCACAAAGAAGGCGAACGCCAGCGCCGCCTGATCTTAGCAAAAGAGGAAAGCAGCCATGGATTAGAGTAACCGGTAGCTAAGCGGCACGGTACCCTTTGACGATCCGCCGCCAGTACTCAGTCCAAGGAGTCTACAGGTGGAAGAAAATGAAGTTTGATAATTGAGGTGGAGTGTCGTCTCGGGATCGCAGCGGGTTTCCTACCAAATCCCCCCAAAAGCCAAGGCGACGGCAACCCATGGAGTCCCATAGCAGCAGAGGCTGGGCTCTTAACTCCTCCTTAAAGCAGGTGTGAGCTGAAAGCCTGGTTGCTGCCGCTGTGGAAGATGCAGGTCGGCTGACCGCCGCTGTGGAGGATGCAGGTCGGCTAACCGCCGCTGTGGAAGATGCAGGTCGGCTGACCGCCGCTGTGGAAGATGCAGGTCGGCTGACCCCCGCTGTGGAAGATGCAGGTCGGCTGACCGCCGCTGTGGAAGATGCAGGTTGGCTGACCGCCGCTGTGGAAGATGCAGGTCGGCTGACCCCCGCTGTGGAAGATGCAGGTCGGCTGACCCCCGCTGTGGAAGATGCAGGTCGGCTGACCGCCGCTATGGAAGATGCTGATCGGCTGACTGCCGCAGTGGAAGATGCTGGTCGGCTGACCTCCGCAATAGGTCGGTACGCTATTGGCTTGACCGCCGCAATGGAAGATGCAGGGCGGCATGGAAAAAGGTGTTCAAAACCTCAGCGAATGGTCAGTGCTGAAGCTCGAATCCCTATTAGCCCCCCCCCCCACCCCTCCCAAAGAAAGTCTGTTTACGGTATCCCGACCGACCATAATTTTTTGGCCCGACCCTAAACTTTTTTTGGGGATCGTCAGGGGGAAAAAAATCGCACCCAAGGCAGAAAAGGTTTAGAAAAAAAAAGAAGCCGACCTACCAACCCTGTTTTTTATTCTTATGTTACCGTAAACAAGCTTTTTTTTTTGGGGGGGGGGAGGGAGGGATTAGAGGAGGAGGGGGCTTAGGTCTGTTTCAGCAGATCTTTTATACAAACCGGGGATGAGTCCTCTTTCAACCAAATTGTGGTCCTGATTCGGCTCTTTGCAGTCCGCTGGACCTTACAAACAATGACTAACAATCCCACTGTCGTAGACAACAGATTTATTAAAATCATCTTTTAGCAAAGTGTAAGAAAACAAAGCACACAATCGATAGGGCTGAAAACAATACTCGGAGAAAGTTGTCCTCTCCTTTAGTAGTTAACGCACACACGTATTTATTAAAAACAAAATTACGCTGCGCTGCTATTTATAGTGTCAGCCTTGATGCTATTAATATACCCACTAACAAATAAATGTTATTGATTTTTTTTTTACTCTTGACAGAGTAACTTAAAAAAAATCGTTTTTCCAGTTGGGCAACACTCGCTGTGAATTAAAAAAAATATCTATGACGCTGAAATGTGTAAAAGTTAGGACCTTTGAACGAATATATGAAAGGAACAGTGGAAGAAGGCAGACGCAAAGGAAGGCAGAGAAAGAACTGGACAGAGGCACGGTGGTCTAATGGTAGTGCTTTGGCTTGCGGATCTGAAAGTCCCGGGTTCGAGCCCTGTCCATGCCATTGTGTTGTGTCCCTGGGAAAGACACTTTACTCCCGTTTCCTACTCCTTCGGATGAGAGTATGAACCTAGGTCTAGTCTGTGTGTCGCATACATTCCATCATAACGGACTTTAAAGATCCTGACGCTCGTGTACTAGACGGGTGAGTGCCGGTAACAAGAACACACCCAGCAGGCACTTGGTCCTTCTCCCCCATCCCTGGCTGGCCAGGATAGTGCTCAGTTGTCCGGGCGTCAGACCATGCGCCCAAAGGCTGCAGGTGGGCGTCTCGGGTGGTTTGAGTTAGATCGTGTATCGGCCAGCGCCTAGAGTCTAATCAAGTACGGCGAAATTAGTGCGCTATAAAAATCCTCAATAATAAAAATAATAATAATAATGTCAAACTATGGATGGCGCTGGACATGCCTTGCCTCCTGACAACAGCAACAGACAGACTGAAGAGGCAAAAACTATCCGCGACAGCTTCCCTGAGGTCACCCACTGGCCCTACAAATTCAGGGATTAGATAGATTGATGCAATTATACAATATTTCCGATTTATCATTATAGTTTTATTATTATTATGATTAGGACTTAGCATCTCACCGAACTTTCGAGATTTTTATTTCTCTTAGAAATGACAAACCACGTCGGTAAAAACAGAAAACATATATACACATAGCTTAAAAGTGTTCGAAGTATAATATATATATATATATATATATATATATATATATATATATATATATATATATATATATATATATATATATATATATATATATAATATATATATATATATATATATATATATATAGATAGATAGATATATATATAGATATATATAGATATATATAGATATAGATATAGATATAGATATATATATATAATCTTATTAGTTCAAAATCCTTTACAATCGCCAACAACTTTTTGTGATATCCAAACGTATATTGCTTGTAAACATAAGATTCTACTACGTCACCCAAGAAGGACACTTACTACAAGCTTGGGCCCTGACTGGTGCCACAGACAACACAATGAACGATAGCAACTATCCAACTACAGATCAACTGTATGCGCTATCGTATTAATGCATCGCTCCCAATTCAAGAAGAAGAATACGCAACAACGTGATGAAATGAACTCATGCAATTAAAAGATCACCAGCTGTCGTCATTGAATCGACCTATCTGCTACCTGTGCAAAATGCTTGACACTCGACGATGACATACTCTAATTCCAAAATTGCACGTGCGTGGGTTAAAAGCTCAGCGCCTTCCGGTATCAATGGATGGTCAAATAGCCTGTGCATGCGAGCAAAGGAAAAACCAATGATTGCAGTGTATCCTCCACTGTAACAGAACATCTTTATAATTCAAGCACTGTGGAAATGAACCTTGTAGTTGTAACAGCCAGGGACGACAAGACCACACGAATTCTCCAAACTGATTTGATTCTTCAAATAAGCAGTCAGTTAACCGGGCTGAACAGGTTGGAATAGGAACACAGCATGGGTTATTATATCTTTTATCATTGTGTGTTTGTGTGTATGTGTGAGCAAACGAGAGAGAGAGAGAGAGAGAGAGAGAGTGATTCAAATAATTAAATTTACTGGTCTTAACGCTTCTTTAACAATATTTTAAACTATAGTAAAAAAAAAAAATACAATGGACACTTCAGTGGTGTGTATAGGAGAAGGGCTGGCATGAGTGGGAGCGGAAGAGGTGAGGTGGGAGCTGAAGGGCTTTCTTAGGCCTCTCTAGACATGCTTCAGATATATTACCACACCCAGAGGCCCGTTCATAAACTACCACGGTCTCGCAAGCAGCCAGTCACATCGATCGAATGCGTCGGCGCGGTCAAAACGTTTTTCGTTGTCTGCAACTGGAGATGATGCAGAATGTTCATGAAGAAGATGATGAAGAGGATGATGTTGAGGCTGCTTCTGATGATAATGATAATGATGGTGATGATGATGGGGGTGAAGGGGATAATGATGGTGAACAGGAGGAGGAGGGGGTGGAAGAGAGTGGGAGTGGTGAATATGAAGAAGAAGACGACTAGGCTGATGGATGACTATCCACGCACATGTACCTATAAAGTTAGACCAATTCCATCTATTTTATAATGAAAAAAATTTGTTTTTTTTTTTCGAACTCCAGAACGCGCGGACTAGACTCGGTTTAAAGGCTAGTTTTAAAAGTTTGTAACTTGCACGGGACATTCTCACTCAAAACATTGATTTTGTAATAGCTTAAAGTTGTTCTCTGGCCGCCTGGATATAATATTATTGGGTGTGCTGGGATCAACGTGTCAAATCATTCATTCAGATGTGCTTCATTTCATATTTCTAAAAGTTGTGAAAGTATGGCAAGATGCCACATGATCAACGATTCACTTCACACACGACTTTGGTCCTCCTCCGCTCTGTCTGTCTCTCCGTCTCTCTCTCTCTCTCTCTCTCTCTCTCTCTCTCTCTCTCTCTCTCTCTCTCTCTCTCTCTCTCTCTTCTTTTCTCTCTGCCTCTCCTGGCGCCTTGCTGAGGCGCTTCTGATTTTACGCAAAGAGATTCCCCCCCCCTCCCCCCCCCTAGTTAGAGCTCGATAGATTGGGCTAGTAATGGTATATTTCATGAGGTGAGTCCCAACAAGCTTGAACAATTTGCCATCAGTCTTCAGACATTCTAGAGTGGATCCCGCTTTCACCGAGATCACAGAGGAATGCTAGTAATGTCCCCGGAAAGACATAAGTAGGGCAAGCTTATAGTTATAACACGGAATTAGAGTGATCTAATTCCGTGGTTATAACGTGGTCCGAGGAACCCGGGGAGAGCACAGCTTTCGTAATCTTGTGAACTCACGAAGTTATGTCCCCTTTCAGTTTCACCTCTCCTTGAAGTTTTCTGATTCTGATGCTGGTTTAATTCTTTTAATATTTTGTAAAATTTAATGTTACAAAACGTTCATTTGCCTGATCAGTCTTAGACCCGTATTTATCTCTAACATTTGTTATTACTTTGTGTGTTAGTGTAAAACATTAAACCTGAACAAGTTGACCTTTATTTATTTTCGCTTGGATTAATTTTATTTGTGCGATGCTTCTTGTGATTTATCATAAACTGAAACGATAAATTACGTAGACACCCGTCAGAAGTTGTGGCGACATATTTGTGGGATCTCAGAAGACTTTCAATTTCGGGGCGGGGGGTAGGGTGGGGGGGGGGGGGGGAGGGGAGAATGGGGGAGAGAGAGAGTGCGCGACAGACATACAGGCAGAGTATACATGTAATCCATTCATGTCTCTGAGTTTAGTGTAGCGCCAATAAAACAGAAAGAATAGAAAGTCTACATAAATAATTACAATAGTAAGCAACCTCATTGGTGTTCTGGATCGATAGGGTAGGTCTTTTGATTTGGGCAACAAGCACCGCCATATCGATTTATCTGATCCTCGCTGTGGTCTTAAATTATTTAGTGGGCACAGTAAACACCACAAAGATAGAAATCAAATGAAGAAAAAACAAAGGAAGGCATCCTCGTTTGCTTCAGATAAAAAGGTAGAGAAAAATAGAGAAAAACTAGCGATATGATATTATGCTATGGTATGTCATATTATCTTATATATTTGACAAAATGAAGGGGATCTTCCAATTGCCATTGCGGCAATATAATATAATATAATATAATATAATATAATATAATATAATATAATATAATATAATATAATATAATATAATATAATATAATATAATTGTTACGTTGAAACGCGCATGATGGTGCGTGTGAAATGCGCACGATATTATGTATGAAGCGCGTGCAATGGCCGGCTTGCGTGTGTGAAGCGCGCGATAGATCTGTTCGTTTTATTTTGCAACGCATGCAGTAATAGAGTGTATTTATCTTTGATTTGATTTTGCGTTGTTATTAGAAGAAGCTTTGTATAACGTTGGTGTTTTTAGTTGCTCGATATTATTTGAGAATTTTCGAGAATTGGTCGTTTACTATCGATCGAAGCGTATGGATAGTTCTCGTTGTAACCATGGAAGCTTCCATTCCAAATAGGGTTGTGTCACGTGATGATGAAATTAATTTTGATTGGTTGTGGTGTTTCATGTAGGATATTCTCGTTTGTTCCCGAGTATGTAGAGACTATATAAGCGCCGCACTGTTTTAAAAGTGTTGTTGTTGTTGATAGTGAGTTGGAAAGTAAAATTTGAGAGTGGAAAAGCGATTGAGCGATTGTATGCAGTTGTTGATGTGTGCTGAATAAAAGTGGAAAACTTCATACGTCGACTTTGTGACTTGTATGCTGATTGAACGGGTTGCGTGGATAAACGAATCTGAGCTACACTCATCAGTACTTCAGCATTGGGGCTGAATCCACTACTGATAGAAAACACCAACATTCAAACGGGTGTAACAATAATATAATATAATATAATATAATATAATATAATATAATATAATATAATATAATATAATATAATATAATATATAATATATATAATATAACATAATATAATATAATATTGTTGTTATTATTTTGTGCGGGAGGTCGGGCTTTAGCAAATGGACTTTTGGTGTATCAGTGACGCCATCCTTGGCGCCAGCTACTCAGGCCTGTAGTTCATTAGGTCATGCTTTATTATTTTATGGTTGAGATGCGCATCAAAGAGCAAATAGGGAAAGAAAGGGTGTTGAGATTACTGTAGGCTTGTGTTGAATGGGTTTATCGCGAAGTCACTGGGCCACAGTGGCTTATTTCTGGTCGAACGATTGGTTGTGTCTGTGTGGTATGTCGTTGATGGGATTGTGACCGTAGGCGAGGTGGGTGTTTGTGTGTGTGCATGTGGGGGGGGGAAGGGGAGCGGGGGAAGTGGGAGAGGGGGAAGTGGGGTGCAAGCGCGTGTGGGCGCGTTTGGTGGAAAGGGTGAGAAAGGCCAGAGATATATGTGTTAGTGCTGTGTGAGTTTGTAAGATGGTGTGTGTGTGTGTGTGTGTGTGTGTGTGTGTGTACGTGGGAAAGGTGGGGGGTGGGGGGTGGGGGGTAACGGGCAACTGTCAGTTGTATGTCACTGAGTACGACTGCGCTAATAATAGGATGGAAGTTGTGGATATGACGGCAGGCTAGTGACACGTGTATGCGTATGGATATGTATGTGTGTGCGTGCGTGTGGGTGTAAACATTTTCCAGTTTTAACATCTTTGCAAGGTAACTCCCAGGTTAACTCCCCACCAAGTTATCAGTGAATGGCGTCATCGAAGCATGCTTTTAGTTATAGTTAGGCTTAGAGTCTAGAGCAATGGACAAGGTTAAGGTCAGGGTTAGTGTTCCCAAACCCTAATTCTCACAAAACAAATCTTTCAGTCATTTTACAACCCCCGTTGGGGTGCCGGGGGTTTCAGTATAAATAGTATCCCAACTTTCTGGAAATTTAATGCTTTAAATTCCCACTGTCGCTGTCTTTCTCATTTGCTCTTTCTCATTCCTGCTCTGTTCTATCAATCTGCTATACTATCGTCTTCTTTGCTAGACCAGTCTCCTACCCTTTTTCTTGAAAACTCTTCCGGGACAAGACTCCTTATTTGTGTATGAGGTCTGTTGGATCAGCTTGGGAATATTGGACGCTTTCTGCCAGGTGGTCACTAGGGCTTCCTATGATGTTATTATTTAGCAATGTAGGCATTTTATATGTATGTGTTTTGTTGATAATTTATAATGATGTTTGTATTCTATTTTGTTTTTGTAAACGGGGGTTCGATAAGTTGGGGTGAACCCTGCGTGGGATGTCTTTATTGTAAAGTGACTGGATGGTGGAGAGCTTTCGGTTTTACCACTAGTGTTGTTTCAGCAGATCTTTTATGCGGATCGGGGGTTGTCCGGTCCTGATTTGGCTCGGAAGAGTCCGCTGGACCTAAATGTAATGTAATGTAATGTAGTCATTTTACAGCAGACTCTATTTCGATCGTATAGGTAGCTAAACCTGGCTGTTATTTCTGTGCATATTTTTCGCACATCACGGCCCTTTAATAAGTTATAGTATCTGTTTACTTGAGAATTTTACTTATGGAAGGTTTGCAAACCATTTCTATAATTCTAATTTCGGACACCACCTAGAACGGTTCTTTGAGATGGTACATGTGCTATGGAACAAAGAAAGTAACTTCTATAGATTATAGTCACAGGACACCGAAGCGTATAGGCGACTACTGGTCACAGTATTCTGACACCAGCGAAACAGTTGAAGGTAAGGGGAAAATAATATGGTCACACATTGGCCAATCCGGGATTCGAACCAGGTACCTTTCGGTTACTAGTAAGACGCTCTACCAACTGAGCTATCCGGCCCCGGAACAAAGAACAACTGATTTGAAACTTTATATTACTCTTCATTCCTTCTACTCCCTCCCACCTCTCCACTACCACCACCACCACTAGTAGTCTGCCCAGTGTGTGTAATTTCCTCAAGGGACAATGAGGTCCTTGCTGCCACTCTCCCAAGGCTAAAAACCTCTAGGGCTGAGGTCCAGCTAGGAAACACTGTTCCCTTCAGCTTTAACAGTTTAAACTTTTAGTTTCTATTTATGCAACTGGTTTATTATTTTAAACTATAAACCTGCAGTGCGCACATCGAAGTTGCGGAAGTCGCATCGGAAAAGATAACAGATAACAGATAACAGAACTTTATTTCGCCCAGGTGACAAGCACGAGGAATACACTTTGATGTTGGCACACAAATTTACATTAAACACAATAACAAAGCCAACCACACCTTCGCGCAGCCATCCACTTGCGGACACACTCATACAAGACTAAGAATAATGCTGACTGGAATTTAGTACAAACAGAATGATCAAATCAAATACTGAAATAGACACACACATCCAAACACACGTGCGCGCTCTTCTCCGTTATCTCTCGCTCTCTCAATTCTCTTCTCTTATCTTACACAAGCACTCTACATACATCTATAAATTCTCTCTCTATCACTTCCTCTCTACTCTCTCTCTCTCTCTCTCTCTCTCTCTCTCTCTCTCTCTTCCTCTCTTTCTTTCTCTGTCTTTATTTCACTCTCTCACTTCCCCTCTCTCTCTCTCTCTCTCTCTCTCTCTCTCTCTCTCTCCTCTCTCTCTCTCTCTCTCTCTCTCTCTCCCTCTTATGCATAAGTCACCGAGATAGAAGAAGAAGCAGAAGCTTTGTTGTTTTGTAGATTATAGTCACACGACACTTTCGCATATAGGTGACTACTGGACCGATTTATACTGACAACAGCGGGCCAGTTGTTGGTAAAGGGGAAAATAATATGATCACACATTGACCAATCTGGGATTCGAACCAGCGACCTTACGGTTACTAGCAAGACGCTCTTACCAACTGAGCTACCCGGCCCCACTAAGCAGAAGCAGAAGCAGAAGAAGAAGAAGAAGAAGAGGTGTTATAGGGTTACTTTGAGGGTTGTTTTTCTTCGCAATTTCACATTATTATAAAGAGTAAAAGGAGAACAGCTGGTGTTTACATGTCACCCGATATGTCCCAACTCTTAAAAAGGTTTAGGACAGAGCAACTGTAGTGTATAGCAGCTCACCAGCAATTTCACAGGATTGTTTGAGCGCTGCGTTGTAGCTGCAGTATTTTCCTCCAAGAAAGCAACCTAGATATCTGTTGTGTTTTTATTTTTATATTTCGGTTCTCTATCTAAATGTATTAATGTTTCACATTTGCAAATGTTCAGAAGTATTTATTTGTTGTGTGGTGTGCGTAAAAGGAGTTTGTGTATACGTGCATGCGTGCGTGCGTGTGTTTGTGTTATTTGGGGTGGAAAAAGGGAAAATAGGAACTCTCGTAGGGTGCATCAGCGAGTAGTATTGGCAATCGTTGATAGCCCGCAGCCCAGACGATCCTATTCTAGTACAACGATGCTCTCCCCTTTGCTTCATTGGAACTTGATCTGAGAAACTCCTAACTGTTGGCATCGACTCTTATACACTGACTGTACGACGCTTTCTTTTATTAGATATAAGTTTTCTTATATAGCGCTCTTAGGATCTGGCTCCAGGCGCCTGGAGGCGCAAATTTGCTGCGTTGTGCGCATCGTCTAACTGAGCAGTCCTGGACGACCGAGGTGGGGGGACGGGACGTAGTGCTTGCAGAGTGTTTTTAATGTAACTGACACTTACCGTCTAGGTCATGAGCGTCAACATCTTTAAATGTCCGTGCGGTGGAATGTATGCGTGCACAGATTAGACCTCGGTTTATACTCTCGTCCGAAATATTGTTACTTTTGCACATGAACATCTTTTCTTTCTTATTAACTACTCTTCCATCACCCATAACCAGTGTTATCTGTGGGTGGTGCTGGCTGGGTTGGGAGGGGGTGGGAAGGGAAGAGGGGTGGGGGGCGGGTTGGGAGGGGGGTGGGAAGGGAAGAGGGGTGGGGGAGGGACCGGCCTCCGTACGTAAAGTCTTGTGCGTGTAATGGCGTGGTTATTTGCAATTTCGCGCAGCTTCGACTTAGGATCGACTTGAATTATTAAATTTGATCTTTAACTATAACCCGTGTTTTTCAACCCAGGCGAGGAAGAAGCCGATACTGTCACGTGGGGTTTATGGGCTCTGCACAATGGAATTATGGACCCTCACGTTTATTCGGTGGGAACTGATAGTAAGTCACCCTATGAATTACTTTAATAAATTTATTTGTTTAGCTCGTTCTGTGTTAAGGTTGGGGTACAGAAATAGATAGAAAAATGGTAAAAGATTACTGTCACACTAGCTTTCACACGGCTATGAATCATATGTAGTCCAGCCACTTGATAACAGTTAAAATCACATATTTATTTCTTCTACTCTATACAAGATTCTCTAAGTACTAATCTAACTTAAAAAGTCTCAGTTACTGCTAATAGTTCGATCGCTGATAGTCTAGGCAGCTGTTATATCTTCATCGGGCACTTGCTACTAGATTTCATGTAGATTTGGACTACTGTGGTCCGTTTTACAGTTTCTGAAGAGCTGGACTACTGTGGTCCTGTTTCGATCAGTTTAAGTGCACCTACGGTGAATACACTTAACTGCTAGATGGTGCGTGCGAAGTCCTTCTGTGAGGTAGCTTCTGGTACACCTTTGTCGTTGTGTAGTTGGGTTCCCTTGCCACGCTGTGGGGTCTGACAGGGTGTTTTTCCGGGTAGCTCTGTCCGACTTGTGCGGTAGAGGCTCCTCAACCAACTCGTCGTTTCTGTGGAGTGGGGTGCACAGGATAGCTCGCCTGCTCGTCTGTAATATAAGAGACGAAATTCTGCACAACCCTGAATAATCGGTTTGTGCAGAGCGTCTCACTGAAAGCCAAAGTAGCCCTCAGTGATAGCTCCACATCTCTATACATAAGCGACGAACATTCTGCTACTTCCGGGGTCCACTGGAATCTCAACTCTAAATTCCTATACATACATAAATATCAATCGTGTCTAACTATACACATACAGAATTAATAATATTATAAACATTCAGTGGTACAGCCACTGGTCTGCAAACATACATATAAGTTAAACAACAGTGGTTCCGTATGGTATGCAACATGGCGGCGCAACCGGTCGTGTTTCGCCACGTGTTCGGCTTTTCCACATGGTCACGCAAATTCGGATTAACAATTCACATTTATGCATAGCAAATTTCACAAACATAATTTCAACAATAATATAAATATATCACGATGAAACAGAAGGATGTTCATTTACCTGTTTGACAAGTTCAGGCCCGTGATGACTTGATAGAATTCTAAGATTCTAAAGTCCTGCTTCCTGGTCTATGAGTGAAGAGATTTCTCTAGCTATCTATGTAGATGTTACTTCTTCCTCGTCTCACACACGACTGACCAAAACTGTGTGTAGGTTTTGACCCATCAGAACCGGCTCTACCCGCTTAGCCTGCTGGTCATTGGTTAAATGGTCCGATTCAAAGCTCAAGTGCTGACTCACTGCGCTGTGTGTGGCTCGCTCGCTGTGTGTGGCCTGCTGTGTAATTTAATTGCTGCTGTGCAATACACTGCTCTCTCTAATGTTACAATTACTACACAAGGCTAAATAGTAATAGGCAGAGTTAAAACTAGCCAGTTCATGACAGATACCACGACATAATTTAAAAAGACACGGTATTTGAATAATTACTCGAGGAACTGAAATTATTCAATCTCCGCTGTCTTTTGTTTTAATCAATTTGAAACAAGGATGAGATTATTAGTGAGTTAAGGAGCTAAGTTGTAAATATGCATTGCCCTTCATGCCAAGGACAAGCCTGAACTAACTTTGATCACAATTTCATGTAAAGTTTGTATATATCTTGATTTTAGACTAGTAAAAAAAATAATAATATAAATCATTATTAACAAGATACTAATTTAAACTACCATTGATTACAATCGTATCTGATTTAGGAAGACTAGTCAGAACTGATTTGTTATTACATACAATGAACCGTTTGGGAGATAACGTGGAGGCCGCTGAAATTCAATGGCAATAATCATCATCATCTCATCATCAATACGCATTCAGCGGTCGGGCAGCGGTCAAGCATGTAGGCTGCTGTAAGGGGAATGAATGAAGCATTTCAATTTTCTGCTCGACGCCCCTCCTTGAAGCTGCTGACTTACTACAACAAACCTCGCCTTTCCTTTTGGCAAGTTGATCAACGAGGATGCGTGCTCCACATCCGGCAAATAAAAAAAGCCTGAAATAACTCCTATATCCAAACCCGAGGCCGTCCTGTTTACGCGTCAATAATTTACTCTTGTAAAGAGAAGGAGGATAGCTTCTTCGATCTCCGAATATTCGGTTGATGATCAGGCGAGGAGCGCATAGCCATGAACATGATCAGTGGTTCTCAAATTAAGGACGGCTTGCTCAGGTGGCCCCGACAAAACGAGCGCTCTTTATTGACCTACAGCGTATCAACAGCACCGAGCAGAGTGATCATCGATGTTCCTTGCAGACTAAGTAACTGTATTTGCTGCTGATTCTACTCCGCCTCTTCAATTCTTCCTTTACTTGTTGCTTCTACTTATGACACCGATTTAATACACACAACCCCCCTCCTCCTCCACACACATACACGCACTTAAACTGAATTAATATTATTTTGTTCCAAAAAGACGCGGACGAGTCACTAAAATTTTATACCAATGATTTCTTAAAACTGTCGCATTAAGATATTTTTCTACAGTGACTCGGATGAGTCACAAAGATAAGATAATTATATGTGCAGAGACGATTACGAGTTGAAACTTTTCCACTAGAGAACATGGTGCGGATATGTGTTGAAAGCAGTTTGAAAGTGTTTTCTGGGGGTGCAGACACATGGGGCGGGATGGGTCTTGTCACAGCTTTGTTAGGCTCACAGACTATCAGCGAATCGATACCAGCCCTTAGAAAACGAGACAAGAGTTCTAAGACCAAAAGAGATAAAACACAGAAGATTAAAAAGTCCAAGCTCTAAGAATGTCTACGAGTCTTTGACCACAGGCGCGCATGTGCTTTGTATTGTTACTGCTGCTTATGCTTTACGCGTCTCTCTTCCAAAGCAGTCTCATAAGTTTTTTTTGGACTAGATTCACTACGTTAACGTCCACCTCCATATATTAAAGATGTTCTGTGGATGCTTATCTCTTGTAAAGAAGAGGAGGATAGCTTCTTCATTCTCCGAATAATTATCAGGTTGCTGATCAGGCGAGGAGCCCGTAGCCGTGAAAATGATCAGTGGTTCTCAACCTGAAATACATCATGTTTCCAAACCCGACCTCAGAGTTACGGGATAGGATAGGATAGAGTAGGTTGGCAGGGATGTCGTTTGGGTCGGATCTTCGGCTTTTAGCCGAAATTTTTATAAAAAAGCCGATAAACTGTCCGTCATGTCGGCTCGCCGAGCCGAAGTTTTCACGGGTGAATCGGCTCGGTTTTGTCAATTTTTGCGATATTCCTGTGCTGTACGCTTGCAGTTTAGGTGAGGATTCGATAATTACAAAGGTTAAACCCAGTTAACAGTATTGTGGTCTGTCAAGGGACAGTCTAAACTTTTTATTGTTTTTGTGTGTCTAACATTTCAGAAAATAAAATTTCTTTTGAATGTTCTTATTCTACTCTTAAAATCATATTTTATTACAAAGATAAGCATCCACAGAACATCTTTAATATATGGAGGTGGACGTTAACGTAGTGAATCTAGTCAAAAAAAAACTTATGAGACTGCTTTGGAAGAGAGAGCCGAAACTTTCTGTAAAAAGCCGAAAGTTTCACGGCTGTTTCGGCCAAATCGCCGAAGAAAAAATTTCCTAGCAACATCCCTGGGTTGGGATAGGATGCTTTCGTTGTAGTCTAGCGGTTTGTATAGTGTGGAAGACCAGTCATCAGATGAAGCAAATTCAAATCACAAGTCCGCACTATGATTTTTCTTTTTTTGTTTTTGTTTTAACAGAATAAGGAAACAAAATAGTATTTTCAATTGGATCCTTTTTTTTCAATTATTCTCCCCGTGATTGGTGTAACACGTTATGGACAGATTGTCACGTCTCGGTTTTCTAAACCTGTGATAATACGTTTCTAAGCCTGATGCAAAGGCAGGAATTTGAGGGAGAGAAAATAAATGAAAGGTCATTGCTACGTTTGCAAATAATGTAATTTCAACACCTGCATTGTTTTGTTAGTTTTGCTTCGTCACCTTAAACTGGTCAAGACTGCCGCTGTATGGGTATATGAGGGCAGACGTGCACGTTTTTTGCAGTGAGCGATATGCGCACTAAATTTGAGAGTGCGAGCAAATAAAACTGCTGTACGTAGCTAAATTGGGACTTGCAGAGAGGACATTTGAAAAGAGAAATACTCTAGCGCCAGCAGTGTTTTCAAGGGGGGGGGGGGAGAGGGGGATTGTGCGGGCCGTGGTGTGTTCTATTTGCCGCCTATCTCAAGCAGTGTGTCGTCCTGCTGTGACGTTCCTGCGAGGCAGCGTCCAGTCGTCCTGGAGCTGATGACCTGAGAAAAGAAGAGAGCTACATGCACAACTGTGATCCACTCTGACCTTTGTCGTCTTTGTGTACTGTTATGTCGTCGTTTCCAAGGAAAACAGCGGTAGCTATGTACCTGCAGGCAATCGCTAAGTGGCCATTTTGCTATTTCTGAATGAAAAGAAAATACTAGTGAAGGAAGTATGCTTTGCTAGCATTGTAAAGCGAAGTAAAATGTAAACGAAAACGATTTTGTCAATAACTAAGAAAAATATTTAACTTATAAAATTGTAATTTGATCAGTTGTTTTCAATGGTTGTAGAAGGGAGGTAATTCATAAATAACAATTAAATTGTTTCCAATAAAGGGAAATAATTTGGAAAGGTCGTTCATGTCAAGTATGATAAAGGGAGGTAATTTATGAATGAGCGTGTTAATGGATATAACGGAGAAGGGTAATAATTTTTTCCTATGTTGGTTGATTAATAATGCAAGAATTTACTCTTGTGTATGCCTTAGTGTACTGGTGATGTCATCTCCACTCTGGAGTGTGACGTGGTTGGGCTTTGACAGGAACCACCGGGAGCCTATGAACAATCTGGCGTTTCAACTGACCTGAGCTTCTGGGAGAACTACGCTGGTCACTGACTGCCATCCAACGAGACTTTTAACTTAGAAAGTCCAAGAATGTCAGTTGCCGGTTGTATAAAGCCACAGATAAGATAATCGATTTGATAGATAAGATAAGATAAGACAACTTTATTATTATCTTTTTCAAGATTTTAAATATACTTAGTTGTACTGGCATTTTCAATAGTGAAGTATCCTGAATAATTTTGTAGGCACGGAGAAATAGTACTGTCTACAATATTATTAAGCCTTTGTGTATAGTTAATACTTTGTACAAATTAGTTAATTAATTTACTATTCTACAGCCACTTGTGATCTTGTATAGGCTGTAGCAAGAAAGACTTTAAAGTAAATTATAATTATCTCAATCATTACTTATTATTTTTTGTTTACTAGTTTTGTTTTCATTATAGTTAAGTGTGATTGTGAGTATACAGGAGGTTGGGGGGGGGGGGTAGTTATAAATATATAGATTAGGTTGTTTTGTGCCAATAAAATTGTTGCAATTGTTCCTTCTGGTGTTTTATGTGTTTGATATTTGGGATGGTTGTTTCTGGTGTGGTTAGCACACACTGGTGTACCCAAAGTTACACAGTGGATGTGACACAGATGTAGACCTACATCGATTCAGATCGCCGTAAATCGGCTGTGCCTCTGTAGGTGGCTGACCTTCTGTTATGTAAGCTTAAATACCGCTAGACCAGCCCGCAGTCCTACACAACATAGAAGCACGCTGGATAAATTATTGCTGCGGCTGATGACTTCGCTTTTTGGTGACTGATCTCCGCTATATGCGTATCCCGCTAGTCTATCACGCAGCACTACGCACAAGTAAATAAAAGCACGCCGGTGTAGCGGGCAAGATTATACCCCGCCTGGACTATACCCCGCGTATAAAATGGCCTAGCCAAAGACTATACCCCCGTATAAACTGACCTAGCCAATCCTATTTCCCGGGGATTAGAGTTAGGTCCGGCCTTGGCTGATCTATACCCAGGGGGCTCAACCGTGCTAGGCTACTTTATATCCGTGGGCATAAATTAGGTATACTCCGGCTTGTTACACCAAAGACCTTGATATATAAAGACATGCCATGAGGCCCACTTCCGGGAGTTCGCTACTTTCGATATTAGAGAAGCGCCACCTAGCGAAATAACTGTCGTCACTTGGGAAAATGCCGCGCGCTAAGAAGAAAGTCCGACAAGGTGGCACACATTGTGGGGTGGTGCTCATAGAAAAACAAACACACACACACACCTACACACACAAAAAATAGAACTGCTCAGGTCTTGATGTCTCAAGCCAGTAATCTTTGAGTACAGATTAGCGATACTTGACAAGCTGTTTCCATCAGATACAGATAAACTTCGAAACCAGCAAATAAAAGAAAATTTATATAAATGACTGATAAAATCGACTAAGTATATCTGAGCTAACAGAAAAACTATTGAGATGGCGGAGAAGATGCACTCTCTCTGTCCACGTTTTACAGGACATTCGGTGTTTACATTACATTTCAGTTTGTTATAAAATATAGTACTCAAAGAGTTTAAACTCTAGAATTTCTACAGGCTTATTTAAACATTTATAGCAAGTAATAGTTAGTTAGTTAAAATAGATTAACGTCCCCGGACACATAAGCGTATAAGGGACGAAAGATATTATTCCAGATAAAATAATATGATAGCAGGGGCATGCTGAACTTATCAAAGTAGGAAAGTAGCATGCAAACTTACTTCTTTTGTTTATCAGCATGAGATCAGCTTGACTGTTTTTAAAGTAGTATATATTTTAATATAACAAACTACTTTTATTTATTTATTTATTTATTTATTTTAATTACGCAAAACAAAGAAAACTGTGAAATAAAAGAGCTTTTGCATCGACTGTAAACTTTGCCGACACAGTTGGTTATTGAACGCGTATTACCTCCCTTGACATAGAAACAGTTCTACCGCTAGGATCGCTGTTTTACATGTAAACTCTGTTGAAGTGGGCCTCTTGGCATGTCTTTATATATCAAGGTCTTTGGTTACACCGAGTAATGCGCCTGTGTTTTGGCGTATCTAGGTCTGGATCAGGATTGTCGCACGGTTTTTGTCGTATTACTCGACCGTCTGTGGTACTCGGTGTTCCTGTGATTTGTCAGACTGACAGCGATTGCATGGATAGTGTCCTTCGCTGCTCTCTGGTAGGGATTCCCAGAAGACACGTGTTGTTGTCACTACTCTCTTATTGCTTGGGTTTTCCTAACAACGTCTTCTTGTTGTCTCAGGGTCTCTTATCTTCAAGCATTTTGTAAACCGTAACAAGCTGCAACGTGTGAGGCTGACACAATCAGGTTTTGCAGTTTCTTTCTTTCGTCCGTCCTTATTTTTTCTTTCTTACTTCCTTCCTTTCCTATGTTCTTTCTTTCTTTCTTGCTGACTTTCTTTCTTTTAAACGACAGAATTAATATTGAGAACTGATCAACACGTTTTAGTGGCTATACAAACCTTAAACGCTGAGAGCCTGTAGATTGGAATTTGTGTTTTAAGAGCTTGTAGCTTATGTACAGTTGAGTGAGGTGTGGCCGTTTGGTGGTAGATATCAAATGGATGAGGACAACGACGACGACGACGACGACGACGATGATGATGATGATGATGATGATGATGATGATGATGATGATGATGATGATGATGATGATGATGGTAATGATGATGGTCAATCCGAACACTATGACGGCGGCGACAACGATGACGAAGAAGATAATGATGATGACGACGACGATGATGGCAATAATGTTAATGATCAGGATATTGTTGCAGATGATGCCTTGCCTTTTAATTTGCCGATTTGTTTTATTTATTTATTTTTAACTTTTTTTATTTCTTGTTTTATATATTTTCTTAAGGACTAGGGACCACAATTTCAACTATAACCGTTTTTCAATTCAATGCCTTGGATTTTCAATGGGGAGGGGGGGATGTATGGACGAAAGTTTTTCTTCTTCAAAATTTGCAAAGTGTGCGTTCTAAAACTGGCGCTTTTTAACCAAAGCTTTCCTGGCCCTGTGACCTCATCAGACACACGGAGTCGACTTGTTTTGAAGCTGTCTGACCTAGGATGACATTCATTTTGTTGGCTCGGATCGGGCACGGGGTGACTGGCCACTTCTCAATCCTTTTCCACCCCCACCCCATTCACTTCCTTCCCTCATACTTTCTCCACCTTCTCGTCCATAGGTTCGCCTTCTTCGTTCTCCTTAATAATAATAATAATAATTTATTTTATATAGCGCAATTTAAACATAAAATGCTTCACCAAGCGCTTGATCACACGCAGCCACACACAGATACACACGCATAATAAATCTATTCTGCATTTAAAAACAAGATAACATGTAAACCTAGTGAATGTAACAAACCAACAAATAAAAGTATAAAATCAGTCAATCAATCAATCAACTTATAAAATAAATGAGTAATTTCAAAGAAAAATAAAAGAGAGGGACGTTAATACCAAAAGAGGCAGATCAACAATACCTCCTCTAAGATGTAAAGGGTAAAAGGTGGTGAAATACAGCAGTTTTAAAAGTAGAATAATCGTTGAATAACTAAACAACGTTACAACATATGACAGGCCACATGAAAATACCTTACTCTCCTCTACTATCTCACCTCCACACACTCTCGATCTCTCTCCATTTCTCCACCTGTTCGCCGCCTTCAATTTTACGTAGTAGTAGTAGTAGTAGTAGTAGTAGTAGTAGTAGTGGTAGTGGTAGTGGTAGTGGTAGTGGTAGTAGTAGTAGTAGTAGTAGTAGTAGTAGTAGTAGTAGTAGTAGTAACGGATGCAATACGCGCCTTATTCCTAAATCAGACAAAGCGCGGCGATCTGTAAACAATTTCAATTTTTTTAATTTTACGTCTTGTTTACTACAAAGTGATATTAGACCACTACAACCTGAAATAAATAAAATAAAATCCACGTTACACACACACACACACAAAGCACACATTCATCACTCAAACTTGAGTGTGATGTAACGGCAAGCCGCCCTGAAATGTCTCGCTCTAAAAGTCACATCAGTTAACCCCCTATGGTCGGGAAGTGGAGTGGAGAGAGATGGTAGAGGGAGAGGGGAGCAGTTCGAACCCGCAACCTTCGTCATAGGGTACCAGCGCCCTAAACAACTGACTTACAAGGCCCACCCCCACTAACCTCCACCGTTCTACCCCATCCCAGGATAACGCCAAACAATATCTCCTACACCCACTTATAGCACTCCCTCCTAATCATCGATCTCGTCAACCTCCAACACCCTTTCCCTCTTTCTATTTCTCCTCCTTCTTGATGCTGATGTCTTGTATAGCGCGATCCTCCACGTCGGTAGACATGCTCATTGCCCATGCAGGGAGGGAGCGATGTAAGCGGGAGTGATCCACTCCTTCTCCGTCTTCTTCTTATCCTCCTTTTCCTTCTTTTCCTCGTCCTGCTCCTCCTTCCCCTCCTCCTCCTCCTCCTCCTCCTCCTCCTCCTCCTCCTTCTTCTTCTTCTTCTTCTTCTTCTTCTTCTTCTTCTTCTTCTTCTTCTTCTTCTTCTTCTTCTTCTTCTTGTGCCTCCTCAGATCGCCAGTAAATACGTCCTTGCAATCAAACCCGTATTCAAACGAAGGATTACAAGTAAAGAAACACTTAATCTCCAATTACTTCTTTCTCTCGGTATTTCTACGTTTTTATCTTCATTTGTTCCCCTTGTGCGCCTTCAGATATGTCCTTGCAACAAAAACAAAAACAAACAAACAAAGAAATAAATAAAGACAGACAATAATATTCCCCGCGATGCGATGAAAAGATAGAAATTATAGTATTTTTCATATTATTGTTGTTTTTTTTTTATTTCGAAATTTTGGCGACTTTGTTCCGCTTCTTTTTGATTGAGGAGGTTTTGATTTGTACGGTAGGAATGATAGTATGATACAAGAGCGACGGACAGTTTTGCATCTTAGTAGTATAAATTGCCGAAAGGAGTGATTTATATGGCATGGTTTCGTTCGTTCCTTTCTATAGGAGCTAAACTACTAAACTAAACCTCTGTTTTATATCGAGGTTCGGACGGACTCGTACTTCTTATTTCTGAGTATATATCAGGTACTACTAGTATTTGTTTGTGGAGGAAATGGAAAGAGTGGGGGGGGGGGGGGGGGGGAGAATAAGAGAAAAGTGATAGAGAAGGGGGAAGAGGCGGGGGATCTGGGGTAGAGGTGGGGAGAAGAGGGGCAGGCAAAAGCAAGAAGGCGGACATGCATACACAGAAACGGACCTTGATTTCTTAAGCTTTGACGTGGGCGCGAATGAAAAGCACGTAGGACGAGCTTGCGGGGATTTGTCAGCCTTGAGCGCGCACAGTTTTAAGGCCGAAGCAAAATCTGCTATAAGCAATAAAAAAAATAAAGAGATTACTCTTATATAGCGCACTTATAAGCTCAGAGAGCTTCTCAAAGCGCTGGCCACTTCTATCCAGCAATCACAAAATAGTTTGCTGAAGTCAGGATTCGAACCCACGTTGCCCGAGACGCGCGTACACAAGTCGAGCACTCTGACGACTGAGCTATCCCTGCCGCCTTGCAAATAATCAATGCATCATCAGCATTATTTTGCAGACATGCGAATTTGATGATGACACTTGGTTTGTGTGTGGTGTGTGTGAGTGCGCGCGCGCGAGAGAGAGTGTGTGTGTATGTGTTTGTGTGTGTATGGAGGTTGTGTGTGTGTATATGTGTGAGTGCGCATGTCAGAATAACCCTGGGATAGACCTCTGCTGTATGATTTACCCCCAAATTGATTTGTCCTAAACGACAAGGGAAAGGCCAATAATAAGATTTTTTTTAATCAGTCGCATTGGGCACGATCTTTAATATTATAGCGACAGCCTTCCCTTTCGAGCCCGAGGTCTTCTGTTTTTTTCTGGCATGAAGCTGTAAGCTATTCGAGGACATTGGATTGCAATGGATTAGACTTTATTATCATGTAACAGATTAATAAAGGCACACGCACACACTTCTGGCGCGTTTAGAACCGGGGAAGCAAAGGCGGAGATGAGAAGGTAAGGCAACTATAGGAGAGAATATGGGGCACCGCCGCTCTCATTAAGCTGGCCCAGAGGAAAGCTATAGCTCAAACGCCTCTCTTCCCAGCGATCGATAAGTGACGGGAATACCTTTACAATTTTTTTTACAATTATATAATATCCTGATAAATGTCAAGTAGGTAATTTGTCTGCTTGTATATCCAAAATAGCGCAGTGAACCAAGCGATTCATGTATATATATCTACAGAAAGACGAACAAATGCGATGATTGGGTCTTATGCAAAGCTTTGTGCCGCCTCATATAGATTTATATATTTTTTTATTATGGCAGAAAAGCAAATTGGTGTTCTGCTTGAGGGGCGGATAGAATCGTTAAAGGATTTTTGTGGGGTGAGATGGGGAGAAAGAGAAAAGGAGTGGGGTACGTCGGACACAGAGATCAGACTCCAAACTTGGAAAAAAGGAGAGAACGAGGATAGTTTGGGGCGAGTGGGGGTAGGGATAGAGAGAGAGAGGGGAGGGGAGAGAGGGAGGGAGCACGCTGGGAACATACAAGAGGTAAAAATAAATTGAGTGAGGGGTGTGTATGTGAGTGTGCATATATGTGTGTGTGTGAGTGAGTGCATACAAGTGTCTGTAAAGCCGTGGTCACACAGCACTCCACGTCTTAATCACGGCCAAAGCGCGTCCAAAATTTGTTACCCGTGGAGTGGACGTTGTTGTTCGCGTTGATGTCGAGGTTAAGACGAGCTACGGTCGAGGTATAGACGTGGCAGGACGCGGGGAGAAATCTGAACGGCATCGGACGCGGCAAAAAGTTTTGAACTGCAAGCCCCGGTCACACAGCCCTTTACGGCTGAATCACGGCCAAAGCGCGTCCAAAATTTGTTACCCGTGGAGTGGACGTTGTTGTTCGCGTTGATGTCGAGGTTAAAACGAGCTACGGTCGAGGTATAGACGTGGCGGGACGCGGGGAGAAATCTGAACGGCATCGGACGCGGCAAAATGTTTTGAACTGCTCAAAATTTTAGCCCGCGCACAACCACGGGTAAAACACGCGGTAAAGACGTGCAACACACGCGTGGTAATCCGTGTTCCGGCAGTGATTAGAACTCGGGGAGACGCGGTAAGACGCGAAAGTTTAGCGTTCAGTCATTGGACGCATGTACCGCGTTGGAATCACGGGAAATAGCGTGTGTTTAGCGGCTTATCACTGACAAAGCACTACCTACAAACTTTTTGCCGCGTCCGATGCCGTTCAGATTTATCCCCGCGTCCTGCCACGTCTATACCTCGACCGTAGCTCGTCTTAACCTCGACATCAACGCGAACAACAACGTCCACTCCACGGGTAACAAATTTTGGACGCGCTTTGGCCGTGATTCAGCCGTAAAGGGCTGTGTGACCGGGGCTTAAGTGTCAACATGAGTGCATGTCTGTCACATGCGCAGCTTGAGCATAGTATAAATAAATAGTCAACAAAATTTATGTTGGTGTGTGCGAGAAAGGTTGGAGAGAGCGATACAAAAAGACAGTGAACTTCTTGAGAGGGAGGGAGAGAGAGAGAGAGAGAGAGAGAGAGAGAGAGAGAGAGAGAGTTGGGGTGGATGGTTCAATAACTCCTCAGCTGGCTGGTTGGAAGTCAAGAGGAAATGAAAAGAAAAGTGTTCTCCTGTTATGATACGGAATAATCACGGTTACATTTCGAGCTATTGACCAGCTCGGCCGCGAGGACTTTTAGGGTTCACAGAATAGGGACCGTATAATACTTTTTTCTTGTCCGCCCTGCTCTCTCTCTCTCTCTCTCTCTCTCTCTCTCTCTCTCTCTCTCTCTCTCTCTCTCTCTCTCTCTCTCTCTTTTTTTTTTTTTTCTCTCTCTCTCCAGGGACGGATAAGGGTTGGGGAAGGGGGCATGGGTCCAAATGTTGACCCGGGTCCAGACCCCGGTGGTGTCCGGGGGCGAAGGCCTTGTGAGGGGAGGGGTGGGGGGCGAAGTTCCTCCCCCCCCCCACCCCTGACGCTGAAGATAATGCAACTTTATGAGGTGCATTGTAGTCTCTTCTGGAATCATTAGGGTAAACCTATTTCTATTTCATATATAAACGCTCGTATCTTTGCGACGGCAATGAGCGCCTCAATATGAGTACGACACTGTCCCTATTTGTTACACGGTTATTTATCAATAGCTGAGTCAGCCTTGATGCTTGAATCTTGATAAATGTAACTCGAGTTCGTTTATCCACACAGCTTATTCACTCAGCAACAAGGCAGGAGTCGTCGTATACAGTTTTCCAACTTTATTCAGCAAACATCACCCCTTGGGGTCATGAGCAATCTTGCCACTGTAGATTGTTCAAACCTATAAAGGGAACAGTGAAAGCCACAGTTGAAAACCTGTCTTTCCTTTATAGGCAAGACGCTTCACTGCGGCAACAGTACCCCCGTTGGAGTGCCGGGGGTTTTCAGTATAAATAGTATCCCCACTTTATGGAAATTTAGTGCTTTAAATTCCCACTGTCGCTGTCTTCCTCATTTACTCTTTCCTATTCTTGCTCTGTCCTTCACTCTGCTATACTATCTTCTTCTTCGCTAGATCAATGACCTACCTTTTTTCTTGAAAACTCTTCCTGGACAAGACTCCTTGTTTGTGTATGAGGTCTGTTGGATCAGCTTGGGAGTGTTGGACGCTTTCTGCCGGGTGGTCACTAGGGCTTCCTATGAATGTACTATTTAGCACTATAGGCATTTTATATGTATGTGTTTGGTTGATGATTTATAATGATGTTTGTATTCTATTTTGTTTTTGTAACCGGGGTGTTCGCGTAGTTGAGGTCAACCCTCAGCCGTCCCCCGCGTGGGATGTCTTTATTGTAAAGTGACTGGCCGGTGGAGGGCATTCAATTTTCCCACTGGGGTTGTTTCAGCAGATCTTTTATGCGGATCGGGGGTTGTCCGGTCCTGATTTGGCTCGGAAGAGTCCGCTGGACCTAAAGCAACAATAAATCAATCAATCAATCAATTCAGCAAACATCAACTGCATACAAAATCGCTTTCCAAAATCATTACAACAATCACTACAAAGATCATCTAAAATCTCCCCTACAAGCAGACAGTTAAATACGTATATAACCTCTCTGCAATCGAGAAAAAATTCGAACATTCCAGCATGACGCAATAACACCCATTCAAAACAATACTCGTCACCGGAACTAATTACTATATTACGTCACATAATGTTTACGAAGCTAGATGATTTAACAAGTTTTACTCGTAAAATTGGAAAGATTCGATCGATAATAAACAATTAGTAACTCCAGAAAATGTTCAGCAATATCGACCGATGAAAATCATAAACATTATACAAAGCTTCTTCGAGCAATAACGCAAAGTCAAATCAAAGGTAAATACACTCTATTATGCGGATCTAGCGTGCGCGTCTCAATCGTAGCACTATCTCAAAAAGTACACGCACAATCATTGTGCAACATTGGCGAGGAACAAATAAAAAAGAAACACTATAGAAGCTACTTACAGATGAAGAAATATAGAGAGAAGTAAGAGCATTTTTGCCAGGGTAATGCGTAGAACCAATGTCACACAAACACGCATTGTGTGTTTTAATTAACTCACTCCTCGTATTACAAATACAGTGTCTGATTTATTTCAGCTCTCAGATATAGCATCCCTGCATCCCATGTCAAATGCCAAAGTTGGCTAAATGTGCAATTTCAAAAAGAACGTTTGGTCAGTTTTGCATAAAAGTTTAGTTTGCTAATATCTCTGCTTCTAATAACGATTCAGAAACGGGTTTGGTATCACTGGAATCAGCTAAAACAGACCTGGTGAAATATTGCATTATCATTTTGCGTACAGAACCAAAACGTATACCATTTATTTATTTCTTTAATTTCTAAATAAGCTATGCAGCGACACATACACCTATCCTATCCTATCCTACCCTGTCCCGTAACCCGAAGGTCGTAGGGGCACTACAGATGATCGTTTAACCAGCATACGCCATCTTTCTCTGTCCTCAGCAGACCAGATGGCTTCGCTCAGTGTCAAACCAGTCCATTCTCGAATGTTGTCCTCCCACCTCTTTTTCGGTCTCCCTCTTCTTCTACCTCCTTGCACTGTGCCTTGCAGAATAGTCTTTGCAAGGCCTGATGATCTGGTGACGTGGCCATACCATCTGAGTTTCCGTTTCTTCACCACTGTTAGCAGGTCATCGTGTTGTCCAATGGCTTGCGTGATGGTCTGTCGGACTTCGTCGTTGGTGATGTGTTGGGTATAGGAAATGCCCAGAAGTCTTCTGTAGCACCTCATCTCCATGCTTTGTATTCTTCGTTGGAGATCTGCTGTGAGGGTCCATGCTTCGCAAGCATATAGGAAGATGGAGATGACAAGGGAGCGCAGCAGTCTTACTTTGGAATGTAGACTGATGGTCCCTGTCTTTCCAAATGGGCTTCAACCTTGTCAGGGCAGCAGTTGTTTGTGCGATCCTGGAGAGGACTTCCTGTCGGGACCCATTGTCTGATACAATGGCTCCTAAATATTTGAAGCTATGCACTGTGTTGAGGGATTGGCCTTGGACTTTGATGTCCGTATTGATGCCATTGGTGTTGTTGGTCATCATTTTGGTCTTCTCTGCACTTATTTCCATTCCATAGGCTCTGGAGGTGGTGTCAAGCCTCTGTACCAGCTGTTCAAGTTCTTGTTCCTCTCCAGCCAATCCATCAATATCATCTGCAAAACGAAGATTGGAGATTGCTCTACCCCCTATGCTGACTGTGCCTTCATGGTCTGCAAGAGCATCTGACATGATGCGCTCTAGGAAGATGTTGAAGAGTGTTGGAGAGAGTAGGCATCCTTGACGCACACCGATTGTTGTTCTGAACCAGTTCCCGATGGCGCTGCTGTGGAGGACTGCACTGGTAGCCTTGTTATACAGGCTTTTGATGACTTCAATAATTTTAGGGCTGATGTTGTACACTTTCATTGTTGCCCATAGAGCTGCATGCCAGACTCGGTCAAACGCCTTCTTGAAGTCTATGAACACATGATATAGTTGTTGTTGTTGCTGTAGGTATTTCTCACAGATTATTCTGAGGTTGAAAATCTGCTCAGTGGTACTTCGCCCTGCCCTGAATCCTGCTTGTTCTTCAGCTATGATTTGTTCAGCTTGGGGTTTCAACCTGTTGAGTATTATTTTCAGGAGGACCTTGCTGGGATGGCTGATGAGGCTGATGGTCCGGTAATTTTCACACTCCTGAAGGTTACCTTTTTTGGGAAGAGTGATGACAAGCGACTGGGTCCATGGTATAGGCCACTCCCCACTCTGCCAGATCTTGTTACAGATAATGGTGAGGGCATCAATCATCGCTTCTCCTCCTGCTTGTAGCAGTTCCGCGGGTATGTTGTCCACTCCCGCTGACTTCCCTTTCTTTAGCGCTTGCACTGCTGCCTCAACTTCTTCCCGGAGAATTGGGAGGATTTCTTCTTCTTCTCTGTTCTCGGGACATGCTAGAACTGATGGGTCTCCATTTGGTGTATGGTTGTACAGGTCGGAGCAGTACTCTGTCCACCTGTCCAAGACTTCTTGTTCTTCTGTAAGGCATATGCCAGACTTGCTTTGGATCGTGGAGACTTTGGGCTGTTTGACACTTGTCAGCCGCTTCACAGTCTGGTAGGCCTTCTTGCTGTTGTTCTTGTTCAGACTGTTCTCTATTTCCTGGCATTGATCTTCTATCCAGTTCTCCTTTGCTGTGCGCATGCCTTTTCGGATGTCATTGTTGATTTTTCGGTAGACATCAGCTCCCTGTGAGGTGTTCTTTTTCTTTTTCATCTCTCTTCGTTTATCACACAGATCCAAAAGTTCAGGTGTGATCCATGGCTTCTTCTTTGGTCGGTGCTTGCCAAGGATATCAGTGGCGGCATCTGTCACAGCTGAGTTAAAGGTGGTGGTCATGGTGTTGACATCTACTTCACCAGCTCTCAAAATGAGCAGTGGTGCAAATTTCCCTCCAATTGTGGCCTGAAATAGTTCTGCCACCTCCGGGTCTTGCAGTTTGTCCAGGTCGAACTTCAGTCTAGTGAACTTTGCTGTATTTACTCTCTTCAAGTGGAGCCGGAAAGTCATCATCACGAGATCGTGGTCACTTCCGATGTCTGCTCCTGGAAAAGTGCGTGTCCTGCCAATGTTGATGCTTGATCTGAAGCGTTTCTTGACCATGATGTAGTCTATTTGGTTGTGATGCTCCCCGCCAGGACTGTGCCATGTCCATCGTCTGGAGTTTTTGTGGAGACCAAGCGTGTTTGCCAGTACCAGATTGTTGTATCTGGCAAACTCCAAGAGTCTCAGACCCTTGTCATTTGTCTCGTTGTTGCAGTGGGGTCCACATGTGTCTCCCCAGTTGTGGTGCGCATCTTGGCCAACCTTGGCATTCCAGTCGCCTTGCACTATGACTATGTCCTTCTTCGGCACTTGGTCAAGGACCGCCTGTAGATTTTCATAAAAATCCTCCACTTCGCTGTCGTCATAGTCTGATGTTGGGGCATAGGCCTGGATGATGGTGATGTTGAAAGGGGCTGCTCTCAGGCGGATGGTAATGAGTCTACTGGAGACTGGGCGGCAACCCATGACAGTGGCAAGAATGTTCTTGTGGACCAAGAATCCAATGCCGTGTTCGTGCCTGTCATCTCTACCGCTGAAATAGAGCTTGTGGCCTTTGTCGGTCGTTGTTTCACCTAGGCCTTTCCAGCGCAGTTCGCTGATGCCTAGAACGTTCTATCGATAGTGGTCCAACTCGTGAGCCAGTTCTTCTAATTTTCCTTCCGCAGCTAGGGTCCTGACATTCCAGGTTCCTATGACGATGTTGTTTCTCGTGCGGATCTTGCTAAATTGTCCATCAGTAGCATACTTAACACCTCCGTCCTGGTGGCCAACGGAAGGCGCGGTCCTTGTGCCGGGCGACGACCGATCCGGAATGGAATTAGTGGATTGTGTCATCATGTAGTGTGGCTTGGGCAAAAAAGACCTGGCGGTGCCCAATCCTCTCCAGGCTGTTGGCCACAGCCGAAATCCACGAATACAGTGTGGCTCGCCTTGGCCCTGAGCACATGGTCGTTGAACCTGTAGTAACGTGAGGTTCCTCCGCCCTGGCCGGTGACTTCTGTGTAGAAGACTTTCGCCCAGTGATGCCGTGCTAACATCACCCCGGTTAGTCGCCTCTTACGACACGCCGGGAAACGTTGGGTCTATTCTATTTAATGCCCGAACCCACAGAGCATCATACACCACATACACCACCCAACATTTACCTTCCTATCCTATCCTATGCTATCCTATCTTATCCCGTAACTGGAAAGTCGTTGTGCACCACAGATGATCGTTTAACTAGCGTACTCCATCAGATTCTGTCTCTGTCCATTCTCGAATGTTGTCTTCCCACCTCTTTTTCTGTATCCTTTTTTCTTCTGCCTTTTTGCACCGTGCCTTGCAGGATGGTGTTTGCAAGGCCTGATGCTCTGGTGATGTGGACATACCATCGGAGTTTCCGTTTCTTCATCACAGTGAGCATGTCATCGTGTTGTCCAATGGCTTGGGGGACAGACTTCGTCGTTGGTGATGTGCTGGATATAGGAAATGCCCAGAAGTCTTCTGTAGCAACTGTGACGTGGGGTTTTATTGTTGCTGGGCTCTGCACAATGGACTGTTATTACCCACTCGTCTTAGTCTATGGGGATCGCTAGTGAATCTCCCTTTGACTTCACTAAATACATTTATTTGTTTAGCTCGGTCTGTGTTAAGGCTGGGGTACAGAGATAGATAGAAAAATGGTAAAAGATCACTGTCACACTAGCTTTCACACGGCTATGAAACATATGTAGTCCAGCCACTTGATAACAGTAAATATCACACATTTATTTCTTCCACTTTATACACGATCTTCGATGTACGAAACTAACTTAAAAGTTCAAATGTCAATGCGAATGATTCGCTCGCTGATAGGTCTAGGCAGCTACTTTCTCATCATAGGGCACTGTATACTTTCTGCCCTAATGGTCAGAGTTCTGGAAAAGTGGACTACTGTGGTCCTGTTTATACAGAGTTTGGTGCACTGAAGGCTGTGTACTTAGCTCAGTGTCCGAAGAGCTGTGTTGCGGTTGATTCCTTGACACGCTGTGTTGTCTTGGAGTTTTTTCCCTGTGGCTAGACTGGTGGGCTCTCTTTGCTCATTGCTCATTTCTAACCCTAAAAGGAAAGATCTAGGCTAAAGGATGTTTTTTTGTTGTTTTTTTTTTAAAATGTCAAAACATTTTCATTTTACTGATGGTATCGGTTTTGCGACGTTTATTTAATAAATGACGTACATGTAGGCATCGAATGCCTGAAAGGAAATGTTTTGCCACCTTGGAAACACTAGAAATGATCTTCTGAACTCGTGCTTGCTAAATGAAAATACTTTTCTGTCTGTCTGTCTCCCTCTCTCTCTCTCTCTCTCTCTCTCTCTCTCTCTCTCTCTCTCTCTCTCTCTCTCTCTCTCTCTCTCTCTCTCTCTCTTTCTCTATCTCTCTCTCTATCTCGCATGCACTTCTATGAATGAGCACGCGTGTGTGTTTATTATACTCGTGTGTCAATGTATAGACTTTTATTTCAATGTCCAAGTGGTGTAAAACAAGGATATTTGTTGAGTCCTATGCTGTTTACATTTTTTTAAATTAATAAACTGGCCTGTGAGGTATATAAAAGAGGAATTTATGGAATTCCGCTTATTCCAGATGCTGTCGAACTGTTTTGACTAGGGCTGGACGGTTTTACCGATACGTAACTGTATTCAGGTTCGGAAACGCGACGGTACGGTATACCGGTGCGGGTGTCCAAGGTCCGGTTTACTGGGAAATCTCGACAACACATAACGCGACAGTGGGCGACATCTTGTCCGCCCAGAGAGCAAGCCTAAAGCCCAAGCACATGGATAGGCAGCTGTTCTTGAAGAAGAACTTATAAGAACAGCAGCTTATCCACGTGTTTCAGCATGGCACCAGTCGCCAATCCTTCTGAACTCTTAAAGTTCTTTCCCGTTGAATGTTTTTGTTTTATTTTGATTTTGTAGTTTAAAGTTTGCTGATGTTCTAAACAGTGATTTATTAAAATTTGTTTTGAAGGCGTTCAAGCAAAAATAAAGCTTCAGTTTCTATGGAAATGTGGTTCTTTGAAACTGTTTTGAAGTGTATGACAAAATTTCTTTTGCGTCGGTCACTACTGTCAGTGCCATAGCCCATTTGATTGTAACACTTAAAATCGCGGTATACCGGTACGAAATACCGCTACGACCTAAAGGTACCGCGGTAATACCGGTACGATTTTGACCCACGGTACCCAGCGCTAGTTTTGACTACTTTTTGCTGATGATGTAATTTTATTATCAGACAATGTCCTTGGTTTGCAAACTCAATTAAATAGTCTCAACGAAGAGGTTGATAGATTGAATCTGACTGTAAATGTAGACAAAACAAATGTCATGGTTTTTAGAATGGGGACAAAAATTATACTTTGGTGCAGACGAGTTAAAAGTAACAAATTCTTATAAATACATTAGAATGGTTTTCACGACAAAACTGTCTCATCGGCTTTGTTGGAGGTCTGCAGAAAAGCAAAAAAAGGTGTACTGGAAATCCTTAATTCATTGAAAACAAATAACGTATCAAGCTCGATTATATTCTGGAAACTATTTGACGCGCACATCAAACCCATCTCGACATATTCGGCGAAGGTATGGGAGTTGGAGAAAGTGGGTCTGGCATCCACAAATTTCAGGTTCAGATAAATACAGTTGGTTTTATTCTTTTAAGAGTGTTTGTGAAGCTGAAATGTACATACATTTAATTACAAACAAATGGCACCGATATTCTCTACTCAGATACAGAATCAGAGCAACTGGCCTCCGATGCTGCAAGTTGTGGTTCATGACGGGAGATCAGTCTGTCGATACTGGATGCCCACTTTGTGGTCACGAATTAGAAGATGAACATCACTTTTTGTTTGTTTGCCTTGCGTTAGCATCTATACGTAGAAGTTGCATACCGATATGAAATATATTACAGTGTAATACGTCATAGCAGCAGGTAATAAAACTGATTGCATGTAAGGATGAAAATATAATAAAGAATTTATCTAAATTTGTGGCAGAAGCCTTAAATAAAGGACAGCCTCACATATTAGAGATGTAGAGAAAGTATTAGAGTTTGTTTGGTTTGTTTTGTTTGTGTTTTTTTTTGGGGGGAGGGTGAGAGTGGTCAAGCTAAATGTGAATATATACATATATTGATTTAGATTGTGTACATGCCTTTCCAGATTTAGTATTGTATGATGTAACTGAGTATTTGAGAGATTGGTCACTTGTCCCGTTTGAACAAATGTATGTTTGTGTGTTGCAGAAGAATACATTGAGTGTTGGTTTTGTTCAACCATATTAAAAATAATGTAATAACGCTTTTATAATATTTTAGGATCATTTTTGTAGTCATGGGCTGCATGCATAGATTGTACATCCATATTTACATTTTTAAAATTAACATTAGCTTATCATTGTAAATGTTAAAATGTTTTCGAAATGTTTGGTAAATTGTTTAAAACCTTGTCTGAGGGCTATGTTGCTGAAGATATTAAAGAATCAAATGGTCAAATTCACTCCCTCATTTCCCTCCCTCTCACACACCCCTTTCACCCCTATCCCCCCCTCCTGCCCCTCCCACCACCCCCACCCGTTCTATAATGGTATCGGACAGAGACGCGGTAGCTTTTCATAGACGCTCGCGTGCATTCGGGCGCCTGTTTAGTATGTGTCTTTATGCGTATGTTCGCGCGTGCGTTATAGGCGTACGTGTGTGTGTGTGTGTGCGTGTGTGGGTGTGTGTGCATGTGTGCGCGTAAATATGTGTGTGAGAGAGACAGAAATAGAGACAGAGAAAGAGACAGAGACGTGTCTGAATTGCACGTTTGTGTGGTTTGCCATGGAGGTTGGTGAGGGCTGCAGTTAGGGATGGATGTGTGCATATTGGGTAGGGATGGGTGGTTGAGGATATCGAGTTGTCCTCTGTGTCTAAAGCTGATAGTCGCTGTGGGTGACTAGGCTGTCATGACCGTGTGATCGGATTGATTATAAATTACGGCTTGTCGCTTTACGCTTCATTGCGCGTGAAGTTTTGGAGAGTTTTCTGGAATCCCTTAAGACTTGGCACCGGGTCCCCCACGTCCCCTTCTCCATTAAGAACTTCCACGCCGTACAACGTAGCTGAGACTAGACTAGGCATCCTCCTTCTCTCTCACCTCGGCAAACGATAAGGGGATGTGTTGCAGCCAAAGTTTCCCCTTCGTTGTAGGGCGGGAAAGGAGAAGTCGAAAGTACGAAACCTGCAGTATGCCACAGACAACAGAGAGAGGGAGAAGGCCTCGTCTAGTCTTAGCTACGCTGTATGCTTGCATTCTTTTCTGTGTTGCAGTCAGGCGGCATTCTCCCATTCAGGCAGTAGTCTCTTTACTCAGCCAAAATTGTCCCTAGGGATGTCTTGTACTGTACATGAAGTAGACTCTACTACCGTAGTCTACCTGGATAATTGTTGTAATGAACAACAAATAGAACTATGCTAAAATAAACTCTAGAGTTGTTTCTACTTGAAATGTATGGATAATATAAATAATGAATTGCAAAAAAAAACTATGCTAAACTAAACTAAACTGCATTGGACTAAATTACCTGAACTAAAACTAAATTAACTCAAGTTTACTTAACTAAATGGAAGTAAACTTCAACGCATTGATCACCGAGCTACAGAGCATCTACATCCTACATAAATAAAAATAAAAATCATGCGTGTGTAACTTAAGCCCGTCTTTTGTTGTGTGTGTGTTTTTTTTAATAAAAAGACAATTACGTTGTTTAACAATCTATTTGTCAGCGTTGTTTTTGCAATGGTGGAAGCGCGCATTTAGGCACTGTGATCACGCTTCTTTTGTGAAAATATTTATGCACCTTATAAATTAATTAATTTGTTCATTTCTGTTTCAATGCGGAAAATGGTAGGTCTGTAATAAATTGTCATCTCTCCCATCTCCCCACCGCCACATCCCAACTCACAATAGAGAGGAGCGAAGCCGTTGAAAAATATGTTACTCACAAAACTAGTAGCTGAAAAGCAGTTTTAAAACAAATGTAAGCGTGCTAATTTTTGGGGAGCTGTTGTGCGTGTAGGCTATATCCTAAAGAAGGGAAAACCAAACGCGTGGTTCGACGGGTCACTCTTTGGACTATACATGTACAAGCAAGGAAACAATTATCAAAAGGTGATCAGCAAATCTATATATATAAATTGCTTAGCCGGAAGTCCTTCTTCGCCTCTACTATAAAGTTTGTCTCCTATGGACGCTGATCTGGGCAGGTGCTGAGGGCTGCTGATCGGCCTGCTGTGTGCTCAAAACCAGCCAAATCGTTATAGCCGACATTTCCTTACCGAACGTTTAACCGTTTCTGAGATAAATAAATAAACAAAATGTCCACAAACTGCAATAGCCTCATTCCGCGCGCTTCCATTAAAAATCAAATTGAGGTTTCAGCATGTTTTCCCATATACACCAAAAAATCCATGGTTTTTCTACGAAGCCTTGGTAGCTTAGTGTGTTAATCTTTCGCCTACGGTTTCGGGCGACCCAAGATCGATACTCACGCGGGACATATTTTTTTTTAATTTTTTTTTTAACACTACAATATGAATATTTTTTTTTAATTTACACTTTTTACCTTTAATTTATTATTATTATTATTATTATTATTATTATTATTATTATTATTATTATTATTATTATTATTATTATTATTATTATTAAACTAATAATAATAATAAATTATTATTATTATTATTATTATTATTATTATTATTATTATATCAAATTTTCTTTTAAAACCTTGGTGTTTTTTATGATTTCTATTTGTATTATTCTATATTCAATATTAGTATTATTATTTATTATTATTATTTATTATTATTATTATTATTATTATTATTAATATTATTATTATTATTACTTATAAAATAATAATAATTATTATTATTATTATTATAATAACAATTATAATATCTTATATCAAATTTTGTTTTAAAACCTTGGTGTTTTTTATGATTTCTATTTGTATTATTCTATATTCATTATTATTATTATTATTATTATTATTATTATTATTATTATTATTATTACTTATAAACTAATAATAATAATTATTATTATTATAATAACAATTATAATATCTTATATCAAATTTTCTTTTAAAACCTTGGTGTTTTTTATGATTTCTATTTGTATTATTCTATATTCAATATTATTATTATTATTATTATTATTATTATTATTATTATTATTATTATTACCAAGGATCGGGATGGGGTGGTACGTGTAGGTAAAAGTGGGCTACGGGTAGGTTTAAAGGGGCATGGGTAGGCATAACGGGGATACGGGTATATATAAGGGGGTATGGTGATGGTCGATTTAGAGGGGCCGGGTAGCTCAGTTGGTAAGAGCGTCTTGCTAGTAACCGAAAGGTCGCTGGTTCGAATCCCGGATTGGTCAACGTGTGATCATATTATTTTCCCCTTTACCAACAACTGGCCCGCTGGTGTCAGTATAAATCGGCCCAGTAGTCACCTATATGCGAAAGTGTCGTGTGACTATAATCTACAAACAACAACAACAACAACGAGGGTACAGAAGAAGATGAGAAGGAGGAGGAGAGCAAGCCCATCATTTTATTGCTGTCCAAAAACTACTAGTCCTTTTTTTATTTTATTATCATAATTTGTACTTGTTCACAGGCCACGGTCGTTAAGATTCAACATTGTCTCAAACACCTCTTCGCACTTTATCTAAACACTACTGTACCCTCGTCACATTTTAACATCTATTTATACTTTTTATTTCGAGCTTCGCTGGAAGCTAGGAGTTCGGTTTTAACACCAAACACGTAAACAGAAAGCGGTAGTTCTGTAGCTGGTTGTGAAAACTATGGACTGCTATGCGATCTGCATAAGTCGTCGGTGGCTAGAAGTTAAACTACATCTGTTCGTACGATAAACTCCCGAATGGTCACCTAGTTTTTGGAGAGCGCCTATCGCTTAATTCAGCAGTTCAGTAGTACGAACTATATGGGTGCGTTCCTGTATGTCATAAAGAATGCTCTTTACAGTTATTTGTTTGAGGTTAAAGAAATAAAGGTCGCGGGTTTGATCCAGGTGGCCCTATCAACACAAGGGCCGCTTTACTGCTGCATCACTTAGCGTGGTGGTTACAGTATTGCCTTAGTGGGTGGGGGTTAGGCGTATAACTACAAATTTGAAAAGAAGCGGTCGTCCGATACCCATAGCGCTGCACTGCGGCTGCCGTACTTCCGATGAGAAAGCAGTACATGCATTTCTTTCCCGCATGGGTCTCCAATACGTTCACACACACACACACACACACTCACACACACACACGCACACGTAAACAAGACCACGGTTATTTACGAACATTTCTACCTCAACTTTTTTTGCATTCGTCAAGGACCAAGTACCCACTTTGTTTCTCACCAGGCTTTCAATTTTTCCGTCTGCGCGTTGCAGCTTCAATAAAATGCCGGTGTTCGGTTCAAGAATAGCAACAGAGGTGTTCTGGTTTGGGCTCAACGGTTCTCCAGGTTGTGATCTGTGGATACATTTGTAAACAGTAGTGTTTAGACCGTGTGAACCCCGTTGCGCTGAGCTTACATTGTTATAGCATTGAGTGTCGAATGTATGGGCAGACGCATTGCTGCATTTCTTAGAAGGTTATGCAGTGTATCGCATAGGTGTTATGTTTTAAGACTATTCATCATCATCATCATCATCATCATCATCATCATCATCATCATCATCATCATCATCATCATCATCATCATCATCATCATCGTCATTGTCATTGTCATCACCATCGTAGCCGTCATCATTTTTATTTTTAGCATCATCACCACCAATCATCATCGTCATCGTCATCATCATCATCATCATCATCATCATCATCATCATCATCATCATCATCATCATCATCATCATCATCATCACTATCATCGTTATCATCATCATCATCACTATCATCGTTATCATCATCATCACCACCACCACCGCCGCCCATCATCATTATCATCATAATGGACGCTATATACGCGCTTTTTCCCAAATTACAAATCAGGCTCAAAGCGCGGCGATCTGTACCAACATACACGCTCACAAGTTACCCCCATCTTGCAAACACACAACAATCACACATCTATCACTCAAACAAGTGTGGTAAAGGCAAGGAGATCGGTATTAGAAGACGATAAGAAAATAGACTTTTTTTTAGTTTTTTGGAAATTTTAGATTGACTGCATCCAATACTGTTATTGAAGGGAGGGAGAAAACCGGAGTACTCGGAGAAAACCCTCGGTAACTGCAGTAGTCTCGTACCTAAGTCACATAAGTTCGCTCCTTGTGGGAATCGAACCCAAGACCTTAGCATAGGAAACCGGCGATTAACCCACTGCACCAACTTCATCATTATCATCACCAACACCGCCAACATTATCGCCATCGTCATATTATGTCCAGAGTATTAACGACCAGTCTACCGTATCGTCTAAATAGACGCTCCTCCTTAGATGACAACTGTTGAGAATGGAATAAGGTGCATATGGGTTATGGTGTTTTTTTTTGTTTTGTTTTTTAGTTGTAGGACCAGGAATCCCAGAATGAGTCTAAAACAGTGGAATAAACGATTGCGAGGCGTACTCAGCATCAGAGCCTGCATAAAAAGTTGTATGTTAATGTTCCAGAATTGAGAACAGTGGGCGTAGAGGTTTTAGTATGGCATTGGGCGTATATATACACAGACATAGACTCTGACACTCTGCTTTGTGGGTTTTGGCCAAGTGGAGTGCGGTTATAAAACCAGACACGCCTGACCCTAAAACCCAGGAATCTGGAGTTCTGGACTCGCGACTTACATTCCACCGTCTTTCTGAGCTCAGAGAATGGTCCAACTTTTCATTCTCTTGTTGACAAAAGATAAAGGAAAAAACCACACACTATCACTTATTTTTAAAATAATATTATAGTCCCCTGCTTCAGCTCTAAACATGAACAGCTGAACATATTTAAAAATATTTATTTGAAAAGAATTAAAAAGAGGGAAGCAATTACGTCTTTTATATTATGAAATCTGACAATCTCTTTCTTTAAGAAGCCGAATAATAATTTTTGTTACGAGTGCTACCCCCAACCCTTACAAAACCCTTTACCTATGGCGTTGTATTTGTACGGAGGAGACATAAAAGAGCTTAGCTATGCACAAGCATCTTTATGAAGCGCAGTTGGCTCAGTGATGTATGCAGTGTACTCACACTGAAGCCTGTACAGGCAGTGATTCAAACCCCGTTGACCGCCTGGAGTATATTAATAATAATAATAATAATAATAATAATAATAATAATAATAATAATAATAATAATAATAATAATAATAATAATAATTTACAAATATGTAATAAAATATTTAAAAAAAAATTATACTGAGACACTGCACCCCTACTCCTTTGATGAGAGTATAAACCGAGGTCTGGTCTGTGCATGCGCGCATTCCATCGCATGAATTTATAGATCCTGATGCTTGTGACGAGGCGTACAATCGAGCCCTGAGTCAGACAGCACCCACTCATCCCTCCC
Organism: Oncomelania hupensis; assembly: GCA_036898135.1. NCBI lineage: Eukaryota > Metazoa > Mollusca > Gastropoda > Littorinimorpha > Pomatiopsidae > Oncomelania > Oncomelania hupensis. The sequence goes on from JBAHVR010000358.1 coordinate 101,150, forward strand.
AACCATCCAGTTACCCCCTCTACACATCCAGTCACCCCTAGGACGCGCGCTGGCTCATTCGCTTAAGCCCCGCCCCTCGGGCATCACGTTAAAGCCTGACACACAACCAGACACGGGGTCAGTTGCAAGCCCTCCAGCCTTCAAGCCACAACAACTTGTCCGAAGACACGTCTCCATCGACTGGCGACCTCTGAGCTACGGCAGTACTCGTGTGCTTCACCCCGTCTTAGTCAAGACGGCTCCTGTGCAGGGCTCATACCCCAGCCTTGTATCATCTCTAAGTCGCTGACCCGCTGCAGGCCCCTGACAACCCAGGGAGTCAACGAGAAGCGTTCCCCCGAATTTCATCACTCCCCAGACAGCTAGCAACGTAAGCTGAAATCTACGCCTGTACCTCAACCAAGATTGGCATCCTCGGTCATTGCGCAAGAAGAGTGACCGACTGACCTGCATTCCAATTGACGCCACGCTAAGCCTGGTCAACTGACCAACCAGACTATTTTGGAACAACCGCCGCCCTTCAATAACCAGCTAAGTTATTGACCCACGAGCATCACCACTCGAAGATCATCTGGCCAGAGACTATCCAGATACACTCTTGCCCTGTGATGATATCAGTCCACAGTAGCACTAGTACCCCCGAAATCATCCACCCAGAATATCTCCGAGCTACTCCCTACTGATACAGACGCTATCCCGTGACTCACTATTAGCATTACTCAATATAGACGACCCAATTCGATTTAATAAAACTCCTAGTTAGAAATTGCACCTACCCAGACTGGCCTTTGTTTTCGAATTTCTCAACTAGTGTAGTATACCATCTTTCTCGTCTACCCTTTGACTGTCTCTCATTTAGTTAGTAGCCCTAGCCTTAATCTCTTGAATGTCATCGCATCATTAGCCTAACAAAGGAGGTAATACAGCGCTAGAGATTAAGAGCTTACCCTCCATTCCCCCAACCCCTTTCTTTGTGACAATGCTCATGTCCTAGACGGCTACACAAATACATTCAGTATGCACTAGGTCCCTTCTCCATATCCCCGGTCGCCAAGGATTGGGCTTGTCGTCAGACTATTCTGGTCGTCAAACTATGCGCCCAAAGGTTTCAGGTGGGCGCCTCGGGACGCTGGAGTTAGATCTTGTATCGACCAGCGCCTTGGGCAGCTCGAGCTGGAAAAGCGCTTTATAAGATTGATTAAATAAATAAATAAATAATAATCTAAAGGCGTGTTTCTTGAAGCAGAGAGCTGTATAAGGTAAGGTCTATGCAGACTACAATTAGTATAAGTAATCCTCAAGCTCTCAGATGACCTCTAACGGGGCTCGGTGCTGGTTTACAGGAACAATAAATCATTCAATCTGCCTGTGCGGTACAGACAGGTGTTGACGAAACGAAGCGTAAGAGTTAAAAAAAAAAAAACTCGAAACGGCGGACCTTGCATTATTCTAGATATGGTTCCAGCATTCTCGATCATCTGACAATAACAATTTTCTGTATAAAGCTCGTTCTTTTTACTTTCTAAAGTTGTATGCTTATTTATGGATCTTTGATTTCGCATCGTTCTGTGTAGAGGTGCCAACCAGAAGTCATTTTGAAATGTGTTTGGACGTTTTTTGTTGACGTGGAGTCTTGCATTTGGCGACTTGCAAATAATGCCTGTGCAATCTATTTTTATATCTCATGTGATTGATTACTCTAAGTCGATTTACATGTTTCTTTGTCCGTCGTTCGAGGAGGAGAGAGCCGCCGAACGGAGAAGAGAGGAGGCGAAGGAGAGGATAGCAGAGGAGGAGAGGGCCGCCGCACGGAGGAAGGAGGAGGACGAGAGGGTCGCGGCACTTGAGGAGAAGAGGAAGGACAAGGAACTGGAACGGCGCCAAGCACTCCTCCAGCTTGAGCGCGATCGCCGCGATCTAGGCATCGCATCGCCCGCGAGCGAAGACTTTTCGCTCATCGCCCCCAGCTTCGCCGCCAGCGCCGGAATATCCGCAATTCCCCCGCCGATTCCGGGGATGAACTTCCCCCTGGACCCATTCGTCGAACGAGACGAATCGATCGAAGTTTATCTCGCCCGATTCGAGAGAGTCGCGGGAGAAAACAGCCTTGACCCCCAGTACTGGTATCGCAAGCTTAGTCATGGCCTTAAGGGGAAGGCCTATGAAATCCTGGCAAAGACGCCAACTTCCGAGGAGGGCGACTACCCCGCCCTCAAGAAAGCTCTACTGCACGGATTTGAGCTCTCAGGTGAGCACTACCGCAAGAATTTCCGGAACTCCCGGAGAGAGAAAGGGGAGAAGTTTACGCAATTCGCCGACCGGCTAGCCACTCTACGGGACAAATGGATAGAGCAAACGGACGAACCAAGAACGTACGACGGACTGCTCGAATTGATGCTAGCCGAGCAACTCCGAGGGACAATGCCAGCGGAGCTTCGGACTTTCGCCGCCGAACAGGGAGCCGCCCGACTAGAAGACCTCATCATCGTCGCGGACCGCTACCTCACCGCGCACCCCGACGACAGACAGCCTCGCCGGGACCCGCCCGCACCCTCGTCACCAGATACCCGCCACCAGCCTCGCCGGCCCGTCCCGCCAGCGAATCACCGTCCACCCCCGCCTAAAGGACGCCCAAACCCCGGAGCAGAGCCTGGGAAGCGGAGCACAGAGCTCTACTGCGGCTACTGCCAGCGGCGAGGACACACCCGCGAGAAATGTTTCCGCCGCATCAGCGACCAGCGTCGCAAACAAGGCACGGTACTGGCCCTACGCCAAGTTACTCCCGACGGGAACCCGGTAACCCCCGTCGCCACTCCCACCGATCGACCGGCCGTCACTGAGCAAGTGACTGTCAACGATCGTCCGGCCCACTGTCTATACGACACGGGACTCACCTTTGACGCCGTCGTCCGCCGCTCGCTCATCAGGGAACAGGACCTGACCGGCGAAACGATCACCCTGAAGTTGGCCGACGCGTCACAGCCCAGCACCACGCTCCCTATAGCCCGGATCCAAGTCACCAGCCGATACGTCACGGGGACCATTCAAGCGGCCGTGATGGACCAGCCCCTGTATGACTTGATCCTAGGATGCCGCTACGTATTCTTGGGTATGCCGCCCCAGCCTGTGGAGTCGATGGCCGCCGTCCAGACGCGCGCCCAGACGAAAACAGCCGCGACACCACCCCCGATACCCAACCAGATGCCGGAACAGATCCGGAAGGCCCAAGAAGACGACGTCACCCTCCGCAAGTGCTACGGAAAACTTCCCGCCGCACGCACTCCGCCCAAGTCCGGAGACTTTTTCGTCGAGGACGGACTCCTCTTCCGTCAGAAGGACGACCATTCGCAACTCGTCGTACCTGCGACCCTTCGCCCCCAAGTCCTGGAACTTGGCCATAGCATGCCCCTAAGTGGACATATGGGCATAGGAGCCACCACTCTACGCATCAGCGCTCAGTACCACTGGCCCGGGATGACAGAAGACGTGAAGCGCTACGTCAAGTCCTGTCGCCAGTGCCAACGATACTCGCCCCGCCATCACACCGTACCGGTTACTATCAGCCCCACCGTAGTCGTCGGAACGCCCTTCCAAAGAGTGGCCGTCGACATAGTAGGACCCCTTCCGCGGACCAAGAAGCGGAACCAGTATCTGCTTACCCTTGTCGACGCTTGCTCTATGTGGTGTGAGGCCGTTCCACTACCGAAGATTGACGCCGCCCGAGTCGCAGACGCGCTCGTCACCATATTCACACGAGTCGGATTCCCGGACAACATCTTGACCGACAACGGGTCCCAGTTCACCGGAAAACTCATGCAGGAAGTTTTCCAACTACTTCGCATTCGCCATATCCGAACTCCACCCTACCACCCCGCTAGCAACGGACAGGTCGAGCGCCTGAACGGGACTCTCATCTCGATTATCCGCAAGATCGCCGACGAACAACCGGAAGCGTGGGACACCTACGTCCCGTCAGCACTCTTCGCGTATCGAGAGACCCCGCACACCTCCACCGGATACACTCCTTCCACGCTGCTTTTTGGGAGACCCCTTTCTGGACCTCTAGCCGCCCTACGACGTAGCTGGACCGACGCCAAACTGGACGAGGCACCGGTCGACGCCACGAAATACGTCACCAAGCTCCAGGAAACTCTCAAGGCCACATGGAAAGCCGCCTCCGCCAACCTGAAGAAGGCGAGAGAGAGACAAGCCCGCTACCATAATCGCCGCGCCCGGGACCGAGAACTGCAGGTAGGAGACCAGGTCCTACTACTTCTCCCCAGTGGCACGAACAAGCTAGACATAGCTTGGCAAGGACCCTACCCGGTGCTGGAGAAACTCTCACGTACCACTTATCGCATCGAGGTAGGCGGAAAGCCCAGGACCCACCACATCAACTTGCTCAAGCGGTACCTGGAGCAACCCGCTCCCGCCCCAGACACCCACTCGCTACTCACGGTCGCGCTGGCCGTCGAAGTGGATGGTACAGAGACCGGCGTCGCCGAATTTCCGCTAAAAGGGAAGGAATCCTTCCAGGACGTATCTCTGGACCCCTCACTCCCCGCCGGCCAGCAACGCCAACTACGCGCCATCGTAGCAGAATACAGGGAAGTCCTCACCGACATTCCTGGGAGGACGGACCTAGAAGAAGTCCAACTAACCCTGACGGACCCCACTCCCGTCCGCCAGAAACCGTACCCCGTCCCGCTATCCCAGCAGCAGGTAGTAAGGACAGAAGTAGAGGCTCTGCTACAAGCCGGAGTCATCGCTCCCTCCCGTTCCCCCTACAGCGCAGGTATAGTGCTATCACGGAAGCCCAGCGGAGAACATCGCCTCTGTATCGACTTCCGGCAGTTGAATCTCGTAACACAGTTCGTACCCGGACCCCTGTCCGACCCGACGGACTTGTTTGCGAAGCTACAGTCCGCCAGATATTTCTCCAGAGTGGATCTGAGCAAGGGCTTTTACCAGATCCCCGTGCACCCTTCATCCCGCCAGTACCTGGCCTTCAGCACGATGGACGGCCACTATGAGTTTAACGTTCTGCCGTTTGGTCTACACAATGCCCCAAGTATATTCAGCACGATGATGCGGAAGCTGTTGGACCCCCTCCACTGTCCGTCCCTACACTCTTTTATGGACGACATACTCGTCGCCACGGAGACATGGGAGGAGCACCTGCGAGTGGTGCGCCAACTCTTACGCCGCCTCAAAGAAGCTGGCCTCACTGCCCGGCCGACCAAATGCCAGTTCGGATACCAAGAGCTGGAATTCCTTGGCCACACCATCAGCCAGGGACAGCTCAGGCCTCTGGAAAAGACTGTCCAGCGCCTTCGAGACGCGCCCCGCCCCAAGACCAAGAAAGATGTCCAGTCCTTCCTGGGACTGAGTGGCTTTTATCAAAAGTTTGTACCCGGATACAACGGGATTGCCGCGCCACTATCCAGCCTAACCCGCAAATCAGCACCAGACCGAGTCGTCTGGACCCCGCAATGTGAAGCTGCCTTCCAGGAGCTCAAGGAGAAACTGACGTCACAGCCAGTCCTGCGACTCCCCAACCACGGACAGCCCTTCGTCCTGCGCACGGACGCCAGCGACGTAGGCCTCGGAGCCGTTCTACTCCAACGGGACTCCGCGGACGCCCCGACGCTCTTCCCCGTCGCGTACGCCAGCCGGAAGCTAAAGCCGGCTGAACTGAACTACGCCACGTCGGAGAAGGAGTGTCTCGCCCTCGTCTGGGCAGTCCAGAAGTTCCAGCTGTACCTCTACGGCTCACACTTTACCGTCCAAGTAGATCATCAGCCGCTCTCTTTCCTGGCGACATCCAAATCGCTCAACGCCCGGCTGATGAGGTGGGCTCTGCTGCTCCAAGCATACTCTTTCCAGCTGGAGCACATCCCAGGAAAAGACAACCACGGCGCAGACTTCCTCAGCCGCCATCCCGCAACAGACTCCATCGAGTCGCCACTGAGGGCCGACGCCCCAGCCTTCATACCCGCCGCCGCCCACTAACCGTAGCCGAGACCCGGCAGCTCCGCGGACCCCAGCCTTGGGCATCCGCCATCGACTACCAGGAACCCTGCATTGCCCCGCATCTCCCGGATCATCGCAACCATCTTCGCATCCCGCAGCTGACCTCAGAGCTGATTGGCCGCATCTCAGTCGAGGCCTAGGACCTCGCCTTTTTCCTTGGGGGGGCCTCTGTGACGAGGCGTACAATCGAGCCCTGAGTCAGACAGCACCCACTCATCCCTCCCAACCATCCAGTTACCCCCTCTACACATCCAGTCACCCCTAGGACGCGCGCTGGCTCATTCGCTTAAGCCCCGCCCCTCGGGCATCACGTTAAAGCCTGACACACAACCAGACACGGGGTCAGTTGCAAGCCCTCCAGCCTTCAAGCCACAACAACTTGTCCGAAGACACGTCTCCATCGACTGGCGACCTCTGAGCTACGGCAGTACTCGTGTGCTTCACCCCGTCTTAGTCAAGACGGCTCCTGTGCAGGGCTCATACCCCAGCCTTGTATCATCTCTAAGTCGCTGACCCGCTGCAGGCCCCTGACAACCCAGGGAGTCAACGAGAAGCGTTCCCCCGAATTTCATCACTCCCAGACAGCTAGCAACGTAAGCTGAAATCTACGCCTGTACCTCAACCAAGATTGGCATCCTCGGTCATTGCGCAAGAAGAGTGACCGACTGACCTGCATTCCAATTGACGCCACGCTAAGCCTGGTCAACTGACCAACCAGACTATTTTGGAACAACCGCCGCCCTTCAATAACCAGCTAAGTTATTGACCCACGAGCATCACCACTCGAAGATCATCTGGCCAGAGACTATCCAGATACACTCTTGCCCTGTGATGATATCAGTCCACAGTAGCACTAGTACCCCCGAAATCATCCACCCAGAATATCTCCGAGCTACTCCCTACTGATACAGACGCTATCCCGTGACTCACTATTAGCATTACTCAATATAGACGACCCAATTCGATTTAATAAAACTCCTAGTTAGAAATTGCACCTACCCAGACTGGCCTTTGTTTTCGAATTTCTCAACTAGTGTAGTATACCATCTTTCTCGTCTACCCTTTGACTGTCTCTCATTTAGTTAGTAGCCCTAGCCTTAATCTCTTGAATGTCATCGCATCATTAGCCTAACAAAGGAGGTAATACAGCGCTAGAGATTAAGAGCTTACCCTCCATTCCCCCAACCCCTTTCTTTGTGACAATGCTCATGTCCTAGACGGCTACACAAATACATTCAGTATGCACTAGGTCCCTTCTCCATATCCCCGGTCGCCAAGGATTGGGCTTGTCGTCAGACTATTCTGGTCGTCAAACTATGCGCCCAAAGGTTTCAGGTGGGCGCCTCGGGACGCTGGAGTTAGATCTTGTATCGACCAGCGCCTTGGGCAGCTCGAGCTGGAAAAGCGCTTTATAAGATTGATTAAATAAATAAATAAATAATAATCTAAAGGCGTGTTTCTTGAAGCAGAGAGCTGTATAAGGTAAGGTCTATGCAGACTACAATTAGTATAAGTAATCCTCAAGCTCTCAGATGACCTCTAACGGGGCTCGGTGCTGGTCTACAGGAACAATAAATCATTCAATCTGCCTGTGCGGTACAGACAGGTGTTGACGAAACGAAGCGTAAGAGTAAAAAAAAAAAAACTCGAAACGGCGGACCTTGCATTATTCTAGATATGGTTCCAGCATTCTCGATCATCTGACAATAACAATTTTCTGTATAAAGCTCGTTCTTTTTACTTTCTAAAGGTGTATGCTTATTTATGGATCTTTGATTTCGCATCGTTCTGTGTAGAGGTGCCAACCAGAAGTCATTTTGAAATGTGTTTGGACGTTTTTGTTGACGTGGAGTCTTGCATTTGGCGACTTGCAAATAATGCCTGTGCAATCTATTTTTATATCTCATGTGATTGATTACTCTAAGTCGATTTACATGTTTCTTTGTCCGTCGTTCTGTATCTCTGTCTCATTTTTCACACACTTGCTGTTTGTCTTATTGTAATTATACATTCCTCTTCTTCTTCTCTCTCTTCATTTTCCTTCTTCTTTGTCCTTCTTCTTTTTCTGTCTAGTCTCTATTTCAATGAGTAATCTGTTCGAACATGAATAATTCCCATTTGCGAATGCTGTTATTCTTTGTTTCAGGCTGCGTGCACGGCGTTGGGCGCCCTGGGAGGTGTGTTCAGTTCAGCGTCCGTCCTTTCGGTGGCAGCCATTGCCATGGACAGGTACTTGGCCATTCTGCACTGCCTCCGCTACTCCGTTTGGCCAAGGTACACAAAGCAATAATGAAGACGGCACACCACCACGCAATAATAAGTGGATCGCTCATTTTATTCCATTAAATTGAATTCCGTTCAACACAACTTTATTATCATCAAAAGAATTAGGCTATGCACTTGCGGCGAGCACACTGTTTGAAGCCATGGAGTACTGGGCTGAGTAGTCTTACCTTAACACCGTCGTTTAATTAAAAGGCCCAAAGTCGCAGCCTGTATATATATTGCTATTAATAGGCACAAGAAACTTGTACGGAATTTATTTCTATAAAAACAAACTAAACTTTCCAAAAAGTTAATTTTTGTTGTGAGCTAGTCTTTTTCGATGGGGCAACAGTCACTGTGAATGTTAAAAAGCCCTGCCGAGAGGGCGTGGTCAAAGTGGGTCCCTTTTGAGGAAAGAAGACTGGAGCACGAAAAACAAAGAGGGCGTGCGTTGCTCACGTCAGCACAACACCAAAGTCTATGGCCTACTAATTGCCAGACGACTAAGTGCTAGGGCTTGAATGTTTTATTTACAAGTCAGGACTGATTATTTTCCGACACGCAATAGTGCTTGCGTGTATAGGCCTACCTGTCCTTCCCTCTTATATAATTATTTAATCGAAAGTGTGTGTGTGCGTGTGTGTGTGTTTGTGTCTGTCTGTCTGTCTGTCTGTCTGCAGCTCCTTACCTTAAAAAAAAATATTCCACAGTTAGGTTCCGACCGTCCTAAATTTTACCGTGCACGCACGTTATTTCCCAAGGCATTTGCTTTTCCTCTCAGCTGTTCTACACATTTGTATTTTACAATGCGTAATGTTTCAATCGACAAGCTTGGAAATAAGTGCAGAGAAGACCAAAATGATGACCAACAACACCAATGGCATCAACACGGACATCAAAGTCCAAGGCCAATCCCTCAACACAGTGCATAGCTTCAAATATTTGGGAACCATTGTGTCAGACAATGGGTCCCGAAAGGAAGTCCTCTCCAGGATCGCACAAACAACTGCTGCCCTGACAAGGTTGAAACCCATTTGAAAAGACAGGACCATCAGTCTACATTCCAAAGTAAGACGGCTGCGCTCCCTTGTCATCTCCATCTTCCTATTTGCTTGCGAAGCATGGACCCTCACAGCAGATCTACAACGAAGAATACAAAGCATGGAGATGAGGTGCTACAGAAGACTTCTGGGCATTTCCTATACCCAGCACATCACCAACGACGAAGTCCGACAGACCATCACACAAGCCATTGGACAACATGATGACCTGCTCACAGTGGTGAAGAAACGGAAACTCCGATGGTATGGCCACGTCACCAGATCATTTGTCCTTGCAAAGACCATTCTGCAAAGCACAGTGCAAGGAGGTAGAAGAAGAGGGAGACTGAAAAAGAGGTGGGAGGACAACATTAGAGAAAGTTTGTTTTACACTCTCTAAAAGGATTGTTTATCTGTAGACTATAGTTACCTATTTTTGCACGTCATGCCTCGCCCATTTATCTATGAACACACGCGAAGACTTTACAGTATAATAATCCCAGGTTAATAAGAAGACGAAGATTACTGTGGAATAATGCAAGGGAAGAAGAAGATGATGATGATTACAGTAGAATAATGCCAGGTTAAGAAGAAGACGACAAAGAAGAAGATAACAGTAAAGTAATGCCAGATTAAGAAGAGCAACCACAACAAACGCATCAGCAGTAACAACCACAACAAACGCATCAGCAGTAACAACGACAACACGAACAGCTACAACATTAACATCAACAGCAATAACAACTAATATTGCTAGAAGAAAATTATCTAACGACTATTATATTTACCAAAGTAAACCTCCTGGGCACCTCCCAAGGAGCTGAAATAGGCCACAAAGGGCAAAAATGTAACGTTGAAGTGCATCAACATCGACATCATCATTAATCTACATAATCAGCAAGTTCGATCAACAAAATCAGCGTCACCATTAAGATCACATAACAACTTGTTATCAAGTCGGGAAGTAGACAGGGTACCATAGGTGTGTCATTCATACGACTGAGATTTCACCCCTGAGTCTCGTGTGTATCAAGGATATTGTGGTTGTACACAGTGTGATCAAATTCTCCGTTACATGACAATAGAGGGTCGATTAGTTCTAGACTAATTGCACCCGCGAGACTTTTTAACCCGACTATACCTCCTTAATGTATTCTTTGGCTGCTGGTGAAGATTGTCCACACATTAATTTTGCTGATTGTCGTACTCTTTCTGAACTCTGTATATGTTAGAGGCAAAACGTGAATCCAGGCCATTGTCTAAAACAGGCAATACACGAATTCGCGCCAACGTCAGGTAAAACCATGAATGCCACAAGCAAGTTGTAAAATAGAGTGGATAATTTTTAGCTAGTTTGTGTATTAATTACCTAAATATAGGATTGGCTTGACGCAAAAAGTGGGATCGTAAATTGCCTTGATCAATTAAGTCAATATGCGTATAGCCTGAATCCACACTTTTCCTCTAAAATAATAGTCTCTTCCTGTTGACTGTTGCTGTATTTGAGAAAGGTTCAGTGTACATTCCCTGAAGACTTGCCGATTCTGTACTGGCTGTTCACAGAATTAAAAGCACTACTTCTCGTTTCGCCTAATTTATTTATGTATTTATTTTATGTTATTTTTAATGACAAGTCCGCTGTTGTAGACAGGATTTTTGTACCTCCAAAAGTGTTTTTTTTTGCACTCTCTAACGGCCGTTTTGTACTGATTGTTGTTTATCTGTATTATACATATCTATTACTCACTGTAGTCCAATCCTTAATGCCTATTACGCTACGTGTGTATTGCTGTTGAGATCCTATTCTATCCTATCATATCCCATAACTCGGAGGTCGTAGGGGCACCACAGATGATCGTTTAACCAGCGTACTCCATCTTTCCCTGTCCTCAGCAACCCTGATTGTTTCGCTCAGTGTCAAACCAGTCCATTCTCGAATGTTGTCCTCCCACCTCTTTTTCGGTCTCCCTCTTCTTCTACTTCCTTGCACTGTGCCTTGCAGGATGGTCTTTGCAAGACCTGATGACCTTTTGACGAAAGCTGTCGCAAAAAAGGTCGGCGCGTATACCCCGAAAAGCGTACCCATTCTGTACTGATTGTATATATATATATATATATATATATATATATATATATATATATATATATATATATATATATATATATATATATATATATATATATATATATATATATATATATATATATATATATATATATATATATATAATTATGTAATCATGTTTACAAAATAATGCGCAGTGTTAAATCAATCTTTTTTTTTTTACTTAATACTTTATCCCAGTTGATGAAAGGCACCCATCGTGTACTCAGTGTGTGTCTGTATACAAATCTATTTCTTCTTGACTATAACTCTATCCCAGTACTGTGTATTTTGTAGAAGTGCATTCTTGTTGACTATTACTGTGTCCCAGTTGGTCCGATGCGTACTGATCATGGCTAGGTGCGCATTGAAGAGTGAAAATTGTCGACTGGGTTCAGACGTGTTAATTTAAAGGTCTAGCGAACACAAGCTCATAAACAACAGTACATTCACATGTACACACCAAAACACTGCCAACAAGTTCTCTCTCTCTCTCTCTCTCTCTCTCTCTCTCTCTCTCTCTCTCTCTCTCTCTCTTTCTCGCCCCCCCCCCACCCCCGTACTAGTACTAGAAATAAAACAAATGAAAGTAACATGCTTTTAAAAAAAAAGAGGCGACCTTAGGGAAATAACACACCGACATTCTCTGCCCTTTGCCTTAGACCACTGGGAATCAAACCTGAAGGAAAGTAATTTACAAGGCCAGAAGTCAAAAGGAATGGGACTAGTTTGGGGGAATTGGGTATGGGAGCTGACTTCCATGGTCTAACTTATTTCAATCTAGCTGCTTCTAATGGGTATGATCGTAAAAATAAACAAGAAAACTAACTGTCCCCCCAAAACAAATATTAAAATATTTATTCTCTGTGAACTTCGTCCAATCGAGAATGGACTGGCTTGACACTGAGCGAAGCCATCAGGGTTGCTGAGGACAGAGAAAGATGGAGTACGTTGGTTAAACGATCATCTGTGGTGCCCCAACGACCTTCGAGTTACGGATGGATAGGATAGATAGTATGAATCTAAATTCTAATGTAAATTTCAAATGTATTGAGCTCAAAACATACACATTCCTCTGGTAGAATGCAAAAGAAGTTATGTAACTAAACAAATTTACTTACGTGGGCCATATTGGATCGGAACGGTCAAACAGATGAAACAGAGGCTGGCTACCCAGACTTGGAAAGACAGGACCATCAGTCTACATTCCAAGGTAAGGCTGCTGCGCTCCCTTGTCATCTTCATCTACCTATACGCTTGCGAAATATGGACCCTCACAGCAGATCTACAACGAAGAATACAAAGCATGGAGATGAGGTGCTACAGAAGACTTCTGGGCATTTTCTATACCCAACACATCACCAACAACGAAATCCAACAGACTATCACACAAGCCATTGGACAACACGATGATATGCTCACTGTGGTGAAGAAACGGAAACTCCGATGGTATGGCCACATCACCAAAGTACCAGCCCTTGCAAAGGCCATCTTGCAAGGTACGGTGCAAGGAGGCAGAAGAAGAGGGAGACCGAAAAATAGGTGGGAGGGCACCATTCGGGAATGGACTAGTTTGACACTGAGCGAAGCCATGAGGGTTGCTGAGGACAGAGAGAGATGGAGTACGCTGATTAAACGATCATCTGCTGTGCCCCTACGACCTTCAAGTTACGGGATAGGATAGGATAGGCTACCCAACGCGCTGGAGAAGAGCGTCTCTTTTTATAAAACCACTTCCTCACGCTAACCTACGAAAATTAACCAATCGGAGTGCGAGAGGCTGCTCAGGACTCGCGCGCAGCAACAGGCACCGGAAAAAGGAAAAAAAACGTGCAACTCACTCTCCCTTCATTCAGCAAAGTTACCTTCTCGCTCGCAATCACACAAGGGTATAACGGGTTACAATTGTATTATTCAAACGCGCGTGTATCTAATGGTAATGTCGAATAATGAGGTCAGATGTTCTTGATGCTTCTGATTATTTCATACGCAAGGATCAATGCTCTAACATGAAGTCCAAATACCTGCAAGAATTATGGTATGTTATGTAAGACTGATTTATATACTTCCATACAATCATCAGGCTCGTCGACTGAGTTATTACGCAATCTTAGCGTTTGTGGTACTCGTAAAGTCCCCTGAATCATAACGTATGTGTTCCTGCAGATGGCGTTACGTACTGCTAGTGCTGACGTCAGCGTGGCTGCCGTCGCTGTTCTTCGGCGTGTTGCTGTCGAGCAGGGCAGCCACAGTCAGCTACATCCCCGGCCTCTACCTCTGCGACGTCGTCTCCGCTACCTCCATTGCCTACGTCTGGACCAGGTCCATCGCCGTCTTCCTCTTCCCCCTCTCTCTTCTGGTCTTCGCTTATGCCAGGTGGGTTGACTATAAAGATGACGAAGAAAAAATTGCAAGAAGAAAAAGAGATCATGATGATGCTGATGATGACTTTACCTCTTCCTCCACTCTCCCCCTTTACCTCTCCCCCACCGCACTCCAACCCTCCTCACTGTATATCAGTTTTAGTGAGTCTAATAACTGCATGCCTACTGTGTGTGCAGGGTGATCTACGTTGCACGGCTTCACTCACGCCGCATTAACGTGGAGGAGAGCAAGTCACGTAAGAACTCCAACGAGAGCTCGCGGCGTGCAGAGTCCGTGTCCACCAACGGGGCGGTAGCGGCGGGCGCCATGTTTTCTGTACGCAGATTGTCCATCCTCAGCCTGCCCCAGGGCAGTGGGGTGTCGGGCAGAACGCAGTACCGCTTCAGCGGCGACCTAGAGCTCGTGTCCACCGCCGGAACTGGAGGGGGCCACGACGGAGAAGTGGTCCACAGCCCTCACAAGCGATCCTGGGCCTCGCTCAAACTCATCGTTCTCATCCTGGTCTTCGCACTGTGCTGCGGCTTCCATACAGTCCTCAGTCTCGTCGACACCGTTGTAGAGTACGACAGTGTCGGAGAAGGTGGTGAGGGACACGGCGCTACTGACGTTGCGCCTATAAGAGACACTGACTTTGTGAGAGACGAGGAACGATCCCAGCAGTACAGCGTCCGTATGTCTCAGGACTGGCAGAGCAGTGCCAACAATGCTAGCAAGATGGAAGCTGCCTTATGGCGTGGGGTGGGCATGCACCAGGCCTTGCTGACCACGGGGATGTGGCTGCTGGTGTTTAACAGTCTGCTCAACCCCTTCCTGTACGCTATCTCCAGCCAGCGCTTCCGCTTCTTCGCTGCCAGGCTCTTGTCTAAGCACGAGCCCGCCGGGTCTGCAGGAGCAGGGGGAGGGCCGTACGGAGGCCACTTGTTCGACGTGTCCATCTACTCGGCCTTCCTGCGTAACCTGCAGACGCCAGTGTCGCGACACAGCTCGGGCGACAGCTGTGATCAGCAGCAGTTCCAGCTAACGCCTCTATCGCCCGAACATAGCCAGCAAAGACGATCCAGGCGAGACTCAGGCTCCAGCGTACGCACGGCGTCCACAGTGGTGGATAACTCTTCACGCGGCAGTGGCTCGCCTATGCCTTCCAGACCTTCTTCCTCCAGGCTGGAGCTGCCTAAGAACATGTCCGCCTCTAAATTTTTGGAGGTACCGAACAACGACGACTCTTCTTCCAGACCCTCAGGGTTGACGACTTCCATGCCTCCTGTGAACGAACCTGAGCCCCTTCCCAGGAACGACTCGAGCGACCTACTGCTGTTCCAGAGGCAGACGTCCACAACCTCCGCAACCAGCGTGCGCAGTAACGGCTCTTCTACCACTGTCAGATCTGCCCCGCTCTCTATGGCTAGCGAGGATAATTTCTTTTTCAGCCCCAATAATGCTGCTAGGATCAGAATCGTCTTTGACTTGGTCTAGCCAGTACCTCTTTCGTAGGCCTTTCACTATACTACAAATCAGAAGCTCGATGATTAAAAAAAAAAAAACCCAACAAGAACTATAAATCAAGTTTATAGGCTGTTTCAGTCCCAATAACCCTTCTAGAATCATAATCGTCTTTGACCTGGTCTAGCCACGGCGTTCTTAGGCTTTTCACTTATTCTAGCAGTCGTTAATTAGGCTTATGAGTGCATGTACCACAGAGCGAAGATTCATCGTTTTGGCTTGGTAGAAATCAGATTCATGGGCCTAGCCGCTTCATAGCAATACACATTGTCTAATTGGGCGTAAGAGTCCAGAATTGTAAGGTTTTCTACTATCAGCGAATAAAATATTATTATAAAAAGCCTATTTTAAAACAGGAGGCCACGGATTAATCTGTCACTCTCATGTTGTGTTGTCCTTGCTGGCAAGGACAATATAGGCCTACATCTCTCTTTCCACATATATGCCCACACTACTGAATAGAAAGGCCTAATATTCATCTTTCACTCGGTGAAATATAGCTGTGATCCGAGTTGTCTGGAACAACTAACCATGTCTGCAAGATGTGTGAACGTCTGTTAGAATATTTCAATATTACTCTTGTCTCTTCTTCGCTAGCGTTGATTTTTAACATTAGTTAGTTAGATTAAGATCTTAGATGCAGGTTTGAAATATTGCTGCAAAAAATCAATTATACTGATAAGAGTTAAAACGGTAACTATTCGATGACTCCATTTTTGATAAGGCATGAACAATTATTTTGACAGAATTGCTGTCTCTTGATTGTAAAGGATGTATGGTACATTTATAAAGGATTGCCTACCAGTGAGGTAATGATTATTTATTGATTGTTTCACAATTTGTGAAATGAGTTGGTTGGGATTATGCAAGCACGAATCTAACAGTGAATGGTTGTTTATACAAATGATCTTATGATAGTGATAGTTGATGATTGTTTACCAGTCAGATCTTATAATTTTTGATGATGGTTTCATTACCAGTGATTTAATGATTATTGATGATCGTATACCAGCGAAAGTAATGATTATTAGCTGTGCTGGTAATGATTGTACTGTTGCGATTGATAGACACAGCACTAACATTAATGATTTTGGTTTATTGTTTTGAAGTACAGTCAAAAAAAATCTTTGAATAAATGAACATTGAAGTTTAACGTCTACACCCACCATTGGCGATATGGCAGACGGGGACAACCATCCCAAGAAGGAGGCGGTAGGGGCCTAAATCAACACTGAACCATCAGAGCAATCACACTGCTAAGAAGGACAGTGAAAATGGCCACTTTTTTATCTAGCCCACCACGGGATTCGAACTTGAGTTCATCGGTGTGCCAGGCGAACGCTCTACCACTGAGCTACGGGGGTGAAGGAGAGAAATCTTTGTTACACACACTGGAGACTTAGTTAATGTATTGAGTCTTGCCAGAGTAGTGTAATAACAACAGCAAAAAGTCAACTGATCACAGGCAATCAGAAGATTGTAATAATAAGCTAAAATAGAAGCGCTATATTGATCCGTATTTTTTTTTTAAAGTCATACATCTTGTAAAGTATTCTTTTAGTTTAATAAGGTTGTAATAGATAGTTGATTTTTTAGCAGTAAAGTCATGATAGATAGTTCATCGTTTACCAGTACAGTCATGATAGATAGTTCATCGTTTCCCCGTGGTGGTGCCGGGATTTCAGTATAAATAGTATCTCCGCTTTCTGGAAATTTAGTGCTTTAAATTCCCAATGTCGCTGTCTATCTCCTTTGTTCTTTCTCATTCCTACTCTGTTCTATCAATCTACTATACTATCTTCTTCTTCGCTAGACCAGTCACCTAACTTTTTTTTCTTGAAAACTCTTCTGGGACAAAACTCCTCATTTGTGTATGAGGTCTGTTGGATCAGCTTGGGAATATTGGACGCTTTCTGCCATGTGGTCACTGGGGCTGCCTATGATGTTATTATTTGGAAATGTAGACATTTTATATGTATGTTTTTTTTTGATATTTTATAATGATGTTTATATTCTATTTTGTTTTTGTAAATCGGGGTTCGATAAATTAGAGTATAGTTTCAGCGTCCCCTGCGTGGGATGTCTTTATTGTAAAGTGACCGGCTGGTGGAGTGCCTTCAGTGTTACCTCTAGGGTTTTTTCGGTAGATCTATTATGCGGATCAGGGGCGAGTCCTCTTTCAGCGAAGTTGTGGTCTTGATTTTGTGGTCCTGATTCGGCTCTTTGCAGTCCGCTGGACCCTGTAAGCAATGAATAACTATCTGATAATTCACCGTTTACTAATAAAGTCATGATAGGTAGTTAATAATAATAATAATAATAATAATAATAATAATAATAATAATAATAATAATAATAATAATAATAATAATAATAATAATAATAATAATAATAATGGATGCTATATATGTGCTTTTTCCCCCAATCACCAGTAGGGCTCAAAGTGCGGAGATCGGTATCAACATACACGCTCACATGTTTCACCCACTCTTTCACACACCCATAATAAACACATATATATTTCTGAAACAGGTGGTGTAAAGGCAGGAAGATTGCTATTAGAAGACGGAAAAGAAATCGATTTTTTGTTTTTGAAATTTTAGATTGACTGCATACAATACCATTATTAGAGTTCATTGAAGTTCATTGTTTACCAGTAAAGTCATGATAGTTTATCGTTTACCAGTAAAGGTATGATATATAGTTCGAATAGTTTACCAAGTCTTGATATATAGTTCAGTTTTTTACAAGTGATAATAAATATTTCATCGTTTACCAGTAAAGTCATGATAGATAGTTCATTGTTTAACAAAAAAGTCATGATTATTGATTGTTAGCCAATGATCTATTGCTTGTTGTGTTGCACGTTTTGTAATGATTATAATATTTGTTACATTCAAGGGCAACAAGGTAAGTGGACCTAAAGCGACGATCGATTAATTGTAAGCAGCGTCTGCAGGATCGACTTGAATAAATGGGAACTTTGAACTCATCC
Organism: Oncomelania hupensis; assembly: GCA_036898135.1. NCBI lineage: Eukaryota > Metazoa > Mollusca > Gastropoda > Littorinimorpha > Pomatiopsidae > Oncomelania > Oncomelania hupensis. Next base: position 119,472 of record JBAHVR010000358.1, read on the forward strand.
GTTCTTTTTCAGCAAAAAGCAAACCACAGCGGTGAACTTGATACGGTTTTTAGTAGAAGTGGCATTTTAATGGGGGATTTGACATTATCTGATTTAAATATAAGCGGAAACATTAACAACTGTTGCACAAAATGGCAATTTCATTTTCAGATTTCACATTTTAATTTGTCCGATGGTCACGGTATTTTTCATGATACTCTGCTTGAATTTTAATCGCCCTTGCTGGCAAGGGCATTGTGCTATTTTAAAATATGATTATTATAATGTCCTTCACATTGTTAATATCAGCCCAAAGATGCTGCTAGAAGTGAAATTGTACCGATATTTGTGACAGTGCGACCTTACTGTTATTTTATTTTATTTTATTTACTTCCCGTTTTATGTATTTTGATTGAATGAAAGCAAACTGTTTTAAATTATGTTATTTATTGTGAGAGAAAAGAGCTAAATTTATAATTTCATAATTGAATGTCTTGTGAATACATAATTTTTTAAAATGTTGTTTGATGTGCATGTGGCAGGAGAGAGGTTGCATGTTATTTGTTTTAGAGAATAGAGGATAACACGTTTGAAAGTTAATTTAACTTAAACATTTGTCTCAAACAAATCTTCTTTGAAATATTTTGCTCAGATGACTTTTTTTGTCCCACTTTGAAATGTTTTAGTATCACACTGGTTATTTAGAGTGTTCGTGTGACTTTTTATATATGCTGCTGTGATATTTTTTTTGTCTCTGAACAAATTGTCGAGATTTCAGTTTTTGTGTATCTAACTGTAAATAATAACATGAATGCAGTACAATACATCTTTATTCATCTCTACAAGAGAAACTACAAGCTTGACTGCATGACTGTATAATCAATTAATCAAAAACCATGCAAAAATAACAGATTCACATCACATGTTCACATCACATATTCACATCATACCATCACCTATCATACCAACATTATTACTAAAAAGAAGCCTAAAAACAATACATTGACGCTATAGGCGTAATAAGGGCATAAGGGGAGTCTATAATACATACTGTTACACGTTTATTTATCAGTAGTTGATTCAGCCCCGATGCTGGACATGGGTCAATAAAATGTTTCACTGAGCTTAACCAAGACAATCCTTTCAAAAACGCTCATGCATACAGAAGTCAGTGCTACAGGCCTCAGATCGTTCATGATATGCACAGACTGTTTCTTTGGAACAGGCACAATGCATGAGGTTTTCCACGGTACTTTGCTAACACTAAGAGATAGATTAACAATAACTGAAAATATGTAACTAAGTTGCTCAGCACAATGTTTTAGTACTCCAGGCTTCATCCCGTTTGGTTCCCCCCGCTTTACTAGCGTTCACCCTCTTCAACCCTCTCCTCAGTCACTACATTAGGGGTTCCCCTTCCATAGGCCCACTATCACAAGTCAACCTTTCTCTAATTGTCTCTCTTTCAACCCTAAAATCTTTGCTTATCAAAGAGTGCATACAACTGGTTGAGAGCATTTACATCTGTCTGCGTAGAACTGCTTTTTTCACCACCCTTTTACCTCTTATAGCCACCTATAACGTTCAACCCCTCCCACGCTTTCTTCGTATTGTTCCCGTGAAGTGTCCCTCCACCTTTTTTCTGTACTCTTCCTTCCCCTTACTGATCACATTCTGAACCTCCCTCTGAACCTCCTTCAAATCCCCACTACTGTCCTCTGAACCTCCTTCACATCTCCACTACCCCTGTCTTTAAACACCCTCTTCCTCTTATTCAAAACCTGCTTGATGTCTTTTGTAATCCAGGGGTTATTATTACTATAAACCTTCTCTGTCTTTAATGCTCTTTTATATACTGATGCAAAGATTGGTCTCTCAGGCGTGGTTTGACTAGATTCTGAAAATATTTTAAAGAATAATTACAACCATGCAACCATATGAAAGACAAACCGAGATCGTTCAGAAGAGAACGAACAGTATTTAACTAAGTTAATGTATACTCGCTATTAAAAAACAAAACAAATAAGAGCGCAGAGGAAACAAAAGCACCGACATTTTTGTGGAACCGTTGCAGCAATCGATACACAATTTATACCAAAAACAAAGTAACCTGCCTTTGGCATCCAAAGATACAGGAATACAGCCAACCTCACCCAAAGCATGCAAGTCGGCGTGCTAGGTTTTACGTTAAGGACCATTTTGAAATAATTTAGTTGCTATCTATTACATATTTAAATTTTTCGTGAGCCCACAACTCACATTTATACAATAGAATCTGTTTAATACATTTATCAAAGAGGTCCAGCTGGACATCAAGTGGCAAATCTAACTTTCTACACTTCCATAAAAGTGCATATATCGCACGTTCAGCTGACAGACTCTAGGCTTTCAAGTTCTGTTGAAATGTATTGTTATAACGAAATAGGGTAGCTATATTTATATATTCCGAACAATTTCAAGGATTACATCATTAAACCTAAAACTGGCAACCTTTTGACTTTACCTCGGGAGAAAATCATAATTTTCGTTCTTGCAATATTTATACATTGGCCAAACTTCGCACAATATATTTTCATAAAATCCAGAGCTTTTTGCATGTCTTCACCTGATTTTGATAAAACGAACCTGTCACTCTAATTATTCTATGGCAGTAGAAATTATCACTTTTGTAATGATATTATAATTTGGATTCCTGGCAAAGTTTGCTTTGTAATTGTTTTTTGTAATTGTTTAAATTTTAATTTGTTTTCATATACAGCGCTTTTCCAGCTCTTGGTGCAGTTTGAGAACAGGACCTACCTGAACTCAAGCCACCCAAGACGCCAACTTGCTGCTTGATACGCACTGTCTACCGCCCCAGACAACAGGTTTTGTAGTAAATCTAAGAGTTTTGAGTTTACCATCTCCCAGATGTTAGTAGCCACTGAAGTACATCTTATCAAGGTAGCTAGACTGGAGAGAGAGAGAGAGAGAGAGAGAGAGAGAGAGAGAGAGAGAGAGAGAGAGAGAGAGAGAGAGAGAGAGAGAGAGACAGAGAGAGAGAGACAGAGAGAGAGACAGAGAGAGACAGAGACAGAGAGACAGAGACAGAGAGAGACAGAGACAGAGAGAGCATTGGTAAAACTTATACCTACTTCCTATGTTTTGCACAAACGTTTTGTCCTCCCAGGAATATCAAATATCAGTAACATACAATAGCAAATAGTTTGTGTCCAAGGCTCTTGGATCAAATAGGAATGTAAATTTGAGAAGAACTTAGAGAGTCTGCGATAGTTTTATTGTTTTTCCAGAAATGTTGCTGCAACTACATCTAGCACGAATTTTCATTTTTATGATAGCCTACCTTTAGAAATGTTCAGAAAGTTTCATGAAACTAATAAAAATGTTCATATTAATTAGGTCTAGAACTCTTCCGAATATTTTCTTCTTCTGAGATAGTTGTAACTTGACATTTCATCTCATGGAATAAACCAAAAATAACGATTCAGAAATTAGACGTTTTAAAATGTATTTATTTTTAATTATACTACAGATCTGTGGTTTATTCAGGCAACAATATCTTATAGATCTGTATTCAAATTTGTTTCTTTACTGTCGTTTGCCTCCCCCACCGTCCCCCATCTTCTCCTCCCCTCCCCCATCTCCCACCCTTCCCCATCTCACGTGGAGGTGCCGAAGGTTTCTGTATAAATAGTATCCCCATTTTCAGGAAATTTAGTGCTTTAAATTCCAACTCTCTGTATTTCTCCTTTGTTCTTTCTCATTCCTACTCTGTTCTATCAATCTACTATACTGTACTTTCTTCTTCGCTAGACCAAGCACTTAAAATTTTTTCTTGAAAACTCTTCCCAAACTCCTCATTTGTGTATGAGGTCTGTTGGGTCAGCTTTGGAATATTGGACGCTTTCTGCCAAATGATGACTAGGGCTTCCTATGATATTATAATTTAGTAATGTAGGCATTTTGTATGTATGGGTTTTGTTGATATTTTATGTTTATATTCCATTTTGTTTTTGTAATCGGGGATTCGATAAATTAGAGTCATAGCCTCAGCGTTCCCTGCGTGGGATGTCTTTATTGTAAAGTGACCGGCTGGTGGAGTGCCTTCAGAGTTACCCACTGGGGTTGTTTCAACAGATCTTTTATACGGATCAGGAGCGAGTCCTCTTTCAACTAAGTTGTGGTCCTGACTTTGTGGTCCTCATTCGGCTCTTTGCAGTCCGCTGAACCTTGTAAACAATGAATAACTAACTAACTGTCGTTAAAGATGGCCAAACCTATACTAAGATCGGGGCGGGTAAATTTATTTCACATTTATAGTACATTTAGCAACTGTTGTTTTTCTACTGCGATATAATTATTTTAATTAATATGTTTTGTCCAGGCGATGTTGTTATATTATGTTAAATAATGTTTAGACAACGTTATTAGCTTGCGGGCGGCGTAATTGTTGCTGATATTGTTTTCTATTGTATTGAAGTGAAGGTTGTGAAGGTACAATGACGTTTAGGGCGTATATTATCGTTCTTCACGTTTTCAGTTTTTTGTAATTTTGGTTTCTCTATTTCTAACACGTTATAACGTGCACGATAGTCAAGTTGTTGTTCGTACATACTCGCAATTCTGTGCAATCTTTAATTTTTTGTCTTCTTCAAATTGTGATATTCATGAACGGTGATATTGTTAGTAATGCTGAGGACACATTTTCTATTTCTTTGCGAAATTGGAATCAATACATTTCAATCGTTCGCAAATTGCTGTTAAGACTTTCAAACTCAATTTTTTTTAAAAATATCTCTGTACTTTTTGTCAACAGACCTATTCCAGACGTGTAAATCCTCTTGCATGCAAAATAATTAAAAAAAATTCAAAATATTTGTTGTGACCTTCTGTTTGCTGGATTAATTGTTTGATTGGTCTTACTACAACTGTGCAAGTAGCCTACTATTAGGGCACCTACTACTACTGCGCTTAAGCGACAGTGGCGTAGCTAGGGAAGGGGAAGGGGGGGGGGTCCAAATTCGAAAGTACCCTGGGCCCTCACTTGAGGGTGGCCCCCAGAGGAGTGTTCGAAATTTTTTTTATATTAAATATTACGCCACCGGCACCATGCAATCTTGCTATTCACGTTGTTATATAAGTTAGTGACACGGTTGCAATTTGTTTTTATACTTATATATTCATTAAGTACATTATCTCATGTCATGATGTCGAATGTCAAAATGCAGGGGCCCCCAAAGAGGCCAACCCCCCGGGGGCCCCCAAATCCCTAGCTTCGCCACTGCTAAGCGACTACCACTACTTCTACTTTTTCTACTACTACTACTACTACTACGACGACGACTACTACTACTTTTCATAAGGCATTTTGAGGTGCTTTTCTTGTCATAATATTTTATGCGCACCTCATGAAAACGCACATTTTCAAAGATGTGACTTTTAAATTTCTGTAACTATTTATTACCATTATGAGGACATTAAAAAAAATCAAACTTGTACAGTAGATAGTATATAGAAAAGTTTCTTAATCCACTTTTTTTTAAAATGAAA
>JBAHVR010000359.1:0-132500 GCA_036898135.1 Oncomelania hupensis
GGAGAAACATCGACGGCTTTGATTAGACTAGGACTTTGTGTTAAGATATGATCAAGACAAGAGCTGGTGATGGTGGTAATACGTGTGGGTGATTGAAACAACTGGTGGAACTGGAAGAGATTTATAATATCAAGGTAGTGGTTGATAGGTTGTTCAGCGAGTCTGCATTAAGGTCGCCTAATACAATATATTTGTTCATATCATCGTTTGCTTTATTTATGCACTCACTAATAAGATTCCAGTATTGTATGTTTGCGCTCGGCGGGCGATATAAGGAAACCACAGGCTATGGGGCGCCATGTGTCCATTTATTCTATGTGACTATTCTATACATAGAATAAATCCTATGCACATAGAAAGCATTCTATGCGCACAAAAAGCATTCATTAGTTGAAATTCCATTTATAAAAAAGAAACCAATATTGTAAGTCATAGAATAAAATTCTTTGTATAGAATAACATTCTATAATATAGTGTAAAATTCTATGTCCATAATAAAATTCTATGTATAGAATAACATTTTATAATAGAGAATACGATTCTATGTATGTAATACAATTTTATATTATAGAATGCACTTGTATGCATAGAATTATATTCTATAACATAGAATGAATTCTATTACAAAGAATGAATTCTATAACATAGAATTTATTCTATGTGCATACAATTCATTCTATAACATAGAATGAATTCTTTAACATAAAATAAATTATATGACATAAAATGAATTCTATGTGCATAGAATAAATTGTATAACATAGAATGAATTCTATAATAAAGAATGAATTCTATATGCATAGAATGAATTTTATAGCATAGAATGAATTCTATGACATAGAATTCATTCTATGACATAGAATTCATTCTATAGGCATAGAATGAATAGTAAAACATAGAATGAATAAGATGACATAGAATGAATTCTATGACATAGAATGAATTCTATAACATAGAATGATTCTATAGCATAGAATGAATTCTATGTTACAGAATGAATTTCTATGTCGTAGAATTCATTCTATGCTATAGAATTCATTCTATGCTATAGAATAAATTCTATGTCATAGAATTCATTCTTTGCTATAGAATTCATTCTATGTTATAGAATTCATTCTATGTCATAGAATTCATTCTATGTCATCTTATTCATTCTATGTTATCCTCTTTATTCTAAGCTATAGAATTCATTCTATGTCATAGAATTCATTCTATGTCATAGAATTCATTCTATGTCATAGACTTTATTCTATGTTATAGAATGAAATCAATACATACACTTTTTTTAAATAGTAAAAACTGGGGCTCTGTCGAGGTATAGAGAACATTTTTTAAGGCATGGGACTGTATTGCAGAGAGATATACACATTGCCACATCCCATCACCACACCACATCACTCTACATCACACTGCACCACAAATGTGATGGGTAGGTGTGGTAGAGTGATTAGGTTATGTGATGATGTGGTCTGATTCACTCGCGTTTAAGGCATAATAGAACTGTATTGCAGATACATACATACACATTACCACATCACATCACCACACTACATCACTCTAAATCACACCACACTGCACCACAAATGTGATGGGTGGGAGGGGTGGGGTGATTAGATTATGTGATGTGATTCACTGATGCCATGATATGTGCTGTCTGCTGCAATGTGAAGATGTGCTGCTGCTGTGATGTCGGCTGATTTGATGTGATGATTTGTTGATGTGATGTGATTTTATGTGGTGGTGCGTTTTCAAGATGATGGTGATGAAGCAATGTGATGCAGTGATGTGATGTGATGATGTGATCGATGTGGTGATGATGCGATGTGGTGATGTGTCATACAATATCTTTTTTTAAATTCTAAATTTCGTTACAATTTATTAGTTGTGTTTTTTAATTTTATGTGAGTGAAATGAATTATATGTATATAATTAATTGTATTACACAGCAAGAATTGTATGACATAAAATACCTTTTTTTTACATAAAATGGATTTTATTCGCAACACTGAATACATTCTATTTTTATAGAATTATTTTTTTACATTTGGTGCACATAGAATGCATTCTATGTTATAGAATGTTCATTCTATAACATAGAATGTTCATTCTATAACATAGGATCCATTCTATAACATAGAATGTTCATTCTATAACATAGAATGGTCATTCTATAACGTAGAATTCATTCTATAACATAGAATGTTCATTCTATAACATAGAATCCATTCTATAACTTAGAATGTTCACTCTATAACATAGAATCCATTCTATAACATAGAATGTGCATTCTTTAACATAGAATGCATTCTATAATATAGAATGTTCATTCTATAACATAGAATGTTCATTCTATAACATAGAATCCATTCTATAATATAGAATGTGCATTCTTTAACATAGAATGCATTATATAATATAGAATGTTCATTCTATAACATGGAATCCATTCTATAACATAGAATGTGAATTCTTTAACATAGAATGCATTCTATAATATAGAATGTTCATTCTATGCGCAACTAGGTCATTCTTTGTGAAATTGACAAATAAAGGCTTTGACGAATAAAGGGACATGTGCACGCGCGCAAGAACTGAAGAAATGTCTGACGTGCCAAGCAATCTGCGGGCTTTATCAGACATTAGAACAGGCTCTAATCGCATGATACCGAGCCGATTGCAAATCGGACCACAGGCAAGCAGTTGTTCTGACGTCATCACGTAGCAATCGCGATCGGATCGCAAACAAAATCGTTGCACAATCGGCATGTGTGGCGGGGCCTTTAGGTTTCTTGATGCAGAGGACTTCGACGGTAATGTGAGTAGATCGCGTAGCAATAAAAATAATTGACGTCACACCCTCCCCTCCCCCCCCCCCCTCCGCCCCTGCGTGCTTACTTTTTCATTACAATGTGCTGAGGTTCTGTAAGGGTTTATAGTGACAAAATCTACTTAAATAATCAGTTCTTTTTGCTCAATATCGAAGAAATAACCGTACTGTACACTCATAAAAAGCAATAATTAATATAATTAAAGGTCGAATATTGCGATACAACTCTGAGACATAATAATTATTGCAAAAAAATCTATTTCACCCCAGGCGTCTCCCCATAACCTATTTTCAGATAAATACCTCTGTTGCGAATTTGGCCACCCTTTGTGAGAACACCCACATTTATGTATAGTTCCTTCCGTTAATAAAATTGATAGCATAATAGCATTAGGAACGTACGTCAGCCATTGATGTAGAGTGATGTGGTGTGGTGATGGGATGTGGCAATGTGTATCTCTCTGCAATACAGTCCCATGCCATACAAAATGTTCTCTATACCTTGACAGTGCCCCAGTTTTTACTATTTAAAAAAAGTTTTTTATATTGATTTCATTCTATAACATAGAATGAATTCTATGACATAGAATGAATTCTATGACATAGAATGAATTCTATGACATAAAATGAATTCTATAGCATAGAATGAATAGTATAACATAGAATGAATAAGATTGACATAGAATGAATTCTATGACATAGAATGAATTCTATAACATAGAATGAATTCTATGACATAGAATGAATTCTATTACATAGAATTTATTCTATAGCATAGAATGAATTCTATAACATAGAATAAATTCTATAGCATAGAATGAATTCTATGACATAGAATTCATTCTGTAACATAGAATTCATTCTATGCTATAGAATAAATTCTATGTCATAGAATTCATTCTATGCTATAGAATTCATTCTATGTTATAGAATTCATTCTATGTCATAGAATTCATTCTATGTAATCTTATTCATTCTATGTTATACTATTCATTCTTTGCCTATAGAATTCATTCTATGTCATAGAATGAATTCTATGTCATAGAATTCATTCTATGCTATACAATTCATTCTATGCATATAGAATTCATTCTTTATTATAGAATTCATTCTATGTTATACAATTTATTCTATGCACATAGAATTAACTCTATGTCATGCAATTTATTTTATGTTAAAGAATTAATTCTATGTTATAGAATTCATTCTTTGTAATAGAATTCTTTCTATGTTATAGAATATAGTTCTATGCATACAAGTGCATTCTATAATATAGAATTGTATTACATATATAGAATCTTATTCTCTATTATAAAATGTTATTCTATACATAGAATTTTATTATGGACATAGAATTGTACACTATATTATAGAATGTTATTCTATACAAAGAATTTTATACTATGTCTTACAATATTTGTTTCTTTTTTTATAAATGGAATTTTAACTAATGAATGCTTTTTGTGTGCATAGAATTCTTTCTATGTGCATAGAATTTATTCTATGTATAGAATGGTCACATAGAATAAATGGACTATGCCTGTGACGTGTCTCCCTTTGGTTATCTATAATAGATAACCAAAGGGAGACGCGTATAGATAACCAAAGGGAGACGCGTCACAGGCATAGGCGCTCGCGTGTCCAGATACAAGCGCCTGTGGAAGGAACCAACTAAGGGGGCTTCATGATTATTTAGCTTTGTTTCAATCCACACGGCTTCTAGGTCAGGGATAGGTCAAGTTTAGGTTTGAAATAAAAAAGTGTTTCTAACATAGATAGCTACGCCATCATAGGCGCTTCCTAATCTAACAGATGGATGAAAGTTCGAGAGGAGTAACGAACTGTTGTGGTGTTGGTTAGAAAGGCATGTTTCTGATACTGCAATAATATCAAACTTGTTGCATTCTGCTTCAAAGTGAGGAATTTTGTTGTGAAGACTCCATGCGTTTACGTGTGCTATAGAGATGTTGCCATAATCGTTAGTGTTTGGGCCCCGGTTAGTTTTAATTTCACCTGACTTAAGTAATTAGAGGGATTTGTAGAAGGAATAGGAACTGAAACACAAAAAGATTAAAAAATTGTCAGGGAAGTTATCTTGAAAGACAGTGCTGTTTCTTTCTTTAATGCAGGAATTTGTCAAAGTAAACAGTAGGACTGATACACAGAGTCCATTATTTCTTAGCTGTAGAATAATAAAGAACGGGAGTACAGATAACAGGATTAGGAATGACAACAAGAGCCCCAATGTCCTAGCAACATTGCAGAAAAGGCTCACCACACATCTGTAATGATTTATTTCAATACTTATTATTTTAGGTTATTGCATTGAGGAGAATGTAGAATGTGAAGGTAGGCGTGATAAGGTTATTTTTGTTCTGTCTCAAAAGTTTAAAAAAAAGACAGAAAAAATTGATATATGAACTTAAGTTGTAGAAAAAGAGAATGTAACATGTAACAAATGACTAACGTTGGTTCAATTAAAGGAGGGTAGAACAGCAGGAAAAAAGATGGACAAAAAGAAAAGCAACAAAATGACACAAGAGCCTGAAAAGCGAGGAGAGAGAGTGAGAGAGTGTAACAAGCAGACCAGTTTACCCCGCACTATTTGAGCTTTTGTTTGTTTAGCAGTAGTAAAACTTAGAAGGTTACTGTAGTCTATAGCAGACGAGTAAGGTATAACTGATGAGTACACACACTGCGAACTGACGCGAGCTGTGTAGTGACATCATCGCAGCATACGATGGTGTTTCGAATTTTATAGCAACTTAGATGGTTCAGCCAATCGGGACACAGGTAGAGTGGATAGAACCAGTTCTGGCCGATTCAGTCAAAGCCAGGTAGGAGGTCAGTCGAGTTTGAAAACGCATAGCAGTAGTACACAGTACTCTCTGACAGAATCTCTCCACTGATAGACCAGGGAAGCAGTGCTTGTTGAATATTCAACTTCAATCAAGTAGCCACGGCCTGACATTGTCCAACAGGTAAATGAACATACTTCTGTTTCATCGTTATGTATTTATATTATTGTTGAATTATGTTTGTGGAATTTGCTATGCATAAAATTGAATTGTTAGTCCGACTTTGCCTGACCACTTGGAGAAGCCGACCACGTGTCAAGCACGACCGGGTTTGACGCCATGTTGTATACCTGACGGAACCACTGTTATTTAACCTATATGTATGCTTGCAGACCAGTGGCTATACCAGTGAATGTTTATAATATTATTAATTATTATTTCTTTATGTGTATAGTTAGCCACGATTTATATTTATATATGTATAGGAAATTAGAGTGGAGATTTCAGTGGACCACGGACTTAGCAGAATGTTCGTCGCTTATGTATAGAGATGTGGAGCTATCACTGAGGGCTACTTTGGCTTTCAGTGAGACGCTCTGCACTGACCTATCATACAGGGTTGTGCAGAATTTCGTCTCATATGTTACAGACGAGCAGGCGGTATATCGTGAGCCCAACTCAGCAAGTGACAACAACCACGTCAACGCGTACAGTTAGCTGCCGAGGCATCTACAGCATCGTGCGCATATAGCCCCAAACGTCATACCAAAAAGTCAAAGACTACACGACGACACAGCGTGTACCAGAAGCTACCTCAACGCAGCGCTTCAACCACGCAGTTAAGGGCTCTAGAAACAGTGCACTAACACTCTGTATAAACAGGACCACAGTAGTCCACTCTTCATGACTTCTGACCTGTAAGGCAGAAAGTAGTGTCCGATGAAGAAAAAGTAGCTGCCGAGATTATCAGCGATCAAACCATTCACATTGACAATTGAACTTTTAAGTTAGATTCGTACTTCGAAGATCGTGTATAGAGTAGAGGAAATAAATGTATGATTTTTACTGTTATCAAGTGGCTGGACTACATATGATTCATAGCCGTGTGAAAGCTAGTGTGACAGTGATCTTTTACCATTTTTCTATCTATCTCTGTACCCCAGCCTAAACACAGACCGAGCTAAACAAATAAATGTATTAAGGTAAATCACCGGGTCCCCATAGAATAAGACGAGAGGGTTACAGCATTCCATTGTGCAGAGCCCAGCAACAATAAAACCCCACGTCACAGAGAGAGAGAAACTTTGAAACTTTTTTTATTAGGGATAAAGATTTTAGACTAATGATACAGTCTAATCTTCCAATCTGTCCCTTAAGAAATTAACATAATAATAATTAACCTTTAACTTTAACTTGGAAATCACATCACTCACACACACACATGCACACACAATCACACCAACATCTTCATCATTATCTTTAAACAATTTTAGGCAACCATCCTTCCTCCCCATATCCTTCACCCTTAGAATAATAATAATAATAATAATAATAATAATAATAATAATAATAATAATAATAATAATAATAATAATAATAATGATAATAATAATAATAATAATAATAATAATAATAATAATAATAATAATAATAATAATAATAAAGTAAATAAATAAATAAATAAGTTAATAATTACGTGAATGACTGTGTTGTCATATATGTTATTATACATAACTTTTATAATTAATTTCGCAGATGCCTACATATTTTACATTTGAAAGAAAACAGTGTGTCGCAATGTTTACACTCCAGAGGAAGAGAGTTCCATACACTAGCTCCATTAAACGATAGGCTATTTTTGTATAAATCAATGCGAGGGAGGGGTAGTTAATAATTATACAGTCTATGCCCATCAACTGGTTTAATAAAAAATGTATCAAGATATGCAGGTGTTTCTCCATGTGTGATTTTGAACATAAGGATAGCTGTATTAAATATAAATTGTTTTTGAAGTGGTAATATTCGGAGTTCTTGATATTTCTCAATAGTTGTAACATCTGTATTTATATTATAAGATTTATAAAGTATATTGATTGCTCTTTTATGAAGACTATTTAGATGTTTAATTTGAGCATCACTGGCATTACACCAAATAATCGATGCATAATTAAAATGAGACATACAGCCTCCGTGGGCATAGAAAAAAGATTTTAATGCATCAGCCGTAACAAAATGTCTAAGTTTATTTAGGAGGAAAAGTTTTTAGAAATTTTTTTACAGATATGGTTAACGTGTGACCGCCAGCTAAAATCATCATCGATGATTATGCCTAGCATTTTATGTTCATGAACTTGCTCAATACTGTACGACCCTAAGTTTAGATTAAGGGGAAAAGATCCATTTTGGCGTTTTTTGTCGTGTAGTGAGAAGCGTACTTTTGCTTTTATTAGGATTTAATTTCATTCTATTGATGCAACACCAGTTATCACTTTCATTTATGCTTATTTGAAGACTTTGCTCCACCTCCTGTAAATTTGTATTATGAGTATGGAGGTATGAATCATCAGCAAATAGTTCAAGATTAACATTTTGTGTGAGAAAAAGGGGCATGTCATTGATAAAGATACAGAATAAAATAGGACCAAGGATCGATCCTTGAGGAACTCCACAAGTTACATCACCAGAAGACGAAAAGTAACCATTAGTGTATACTGATTGGTGCCTGTTTGATAAATATGATTTAAAAAATAATACAGATGCAGAATTTTGGAAATATAATTTTAACTTATTTATTAAGATGTTATGGTTAGCTAGGTCAAATGCCTTTTTAAGGTCAAGAAAAACTGCCCCTACAATGTCTTGCTTGTTTATAGCATCAAGCCAAACATCACAAATATGGGCGAGTGCTGTTTGACAAGAGTGTTTAGGTCTAAAGCCTGACTGAAAAGGATGAAAAAGAGCGTTATTTTCTAAATATTTCATAAGGTTAATGTGAATATGTCTTTCCAGGGGTTTAGATAGTACAGGCAAAATGGAAATTGGTCGAAAGTTGTCAAGAACTGAAGTATCACTTGTTTTAGGTAAAGGTGTAACTTTAGCTTCTTTAAATATTGAAGGAAACTGACTTTGATCAATGCATAGATTATAGATGTAGGTTAAAGGTTCAATGATATAAGGAAGAGACAATTTTATAATGAATGCATTTAGATTATAAATGTCCATATACTTTTTATATTTCATTTTTAATATTAGAGAAGTTACATCATGTTCTGTTAACCGATGTATAATAAATGAGGCAGATTCGTGAAGTTTGTTTCTACAAAACAGGTTGATCTTATCATATATTGCATCTGTGTTTGTGCTTGCGGTATTAGATTTAAGAATAGAGTCAGTTAATGAAATAAAATATTTATTAAATTCATCATTAGAAATATTAAATTGATTTGTTTTTCTTGTTCTAGATTTTTTGCAAAATGCGTTCATTGCTTGCCGAATGCAAGTGATATTAGTGTTTTCAGTTGATAATAAAGTTTGAAAATAAGTGATTAACATTTTGTGTGAGAAAAAGGGGCATGTCATTGATAAAGATACAGAATAAAATAGAAGAACGCTGAATAAAGTTTGAAAACTTCATACGAAGACTTTGCCTTGTTGCTGAGTGAGCAGGTTGCGTGGATAAACGAATCAGAGTTACACCTATCAGGATTTCAAGCATTGGGGCTGAATCAAATACTGATAGAAAAACACCAACATCGAATGAGTGCAACATAAGATAAGATAGGATAGTTCGTTATTTAACGAAGGTAATAGAATAAGAGATAAAAAAAAAAAAAAACACCTCACAAGGAGCTGATGTCTACCGAAAAATCAACAATGACATCCGAAAAGGCATGCGCACAGCAAAGGAGAACTGGATAGAAGATCAATGCCAGGAAAAAGAGAACAGTCTGAACAAGAACAACAGCAAGAAGGCCTGCCAGACTGTGAAGTGGCTGACAAGTGTTAAACAGCCCAAGTCTGGCACATGCCTTACTGTTACGTTGAAACGCGTACGAAAGTATGTCGGAAGCGCGCACGATAGATCTAATCGTTTCGTTTTGCAAAGTATTCAATAATGGAGTTTATTTACCTTTGATTTGAGTTTGCATTGTTGTTAGGAGAGGCTTTGTATAACGTGGATAATTTTCGTTGGTCGATATTGTCGGAGAATACTCTGGATCTCCTTGTTTACTATCGATCGAAGTTTCGGGACGATTGTCGAAGAAAGAGAAGGTTCGGGGTATGTGTGGAGAGATGAATGACGTAAGTCAGTGATGACGATCTTTTATTCGATTGGTGGCAGTGCGTCATTTCTACTGTATTCGAAATCTTTCCGGAAGAGAGAGAGAGGTTATTTAATCGTGTGCCGAGTTGCTGTTGAGTGAGTAAAGTTGTTGATAGTGATTTGAAAAGTTGCTGTGAAAGTTGTTGAGTTGAATTGAGAATTGTATGCAGTTGTTGATGTGTGCTGAATAAAAGTGGAGAACTTCATACGTCGACTTTGTGACTTGTATGCTGTTTGGACGGGTTGCGTGGATAAACGAATCTGAGTTACACCCTATCAGGAATTCAAGTATCGGGGCTGAATCAGATACTGATAGAAAACACCAACTTCAAACTGAGTGTAACATTTTGGGGGTCAAGCCGCGATTCACGCCATAGCCAAGGGTTCAACTGCTACAACAAGCGAGTTAACGTTACGAGAGGCAGTCATCGAGGGTAGCCGCCAACGAGTTGCGTCGAGAGGGGCCAACATACTGGGACTACATCACCGATAGGTTCGGGTTGACTGCAAGGGCGTGTAGTCGCTTCGTGAGCGAACAACAGATCGGGACTACGTTGCTGCCGTAAGACTACGTCGAGGGACAGTCTCGGAGCTACATCGCCAGTATTAGAGAGAGCGACGTGCGGACGTCGAGTCTACTTCAGCACAGGAGCGTATACATCAACACCAGCGTGGTGCAGCGTCGCATACGACGAGGACAGCGGGGCCTGCGTCAGCGAAGGCGACTAGTGGAAAGCATCAGCGCTACTGCAGAAAGCGTGCTGTTCTAGAACAGTCTAGAAAGGTACAGCACAGTAAAGAACTTTCTTGAAAAGAACTTTCCAGAAGCATCAAGATGGCTGACTTCTGGCAGAAAGGGGTTGAACTGAATCTAAAAGGCAAGCAGCTGACGGAGTACGTCAAGTCTCAGGAGAGAATACGAGAAAGAGAATTGGAAGAGAAGCGTCTAGAAAAAGAAATAGAACTAGAACAGAAGCGTCTAGAAGTAGAAGAGCAGCGTCGCCGTGAAGAACGAGAATTAGAAGAGCAGCGTCGCCGTGAAGAAAGAGAATTAGAACAGAAGCGTCTAGAAATTGAACAGCAGCGGCAAGAAAAAGACAGAGAATTCGAGCTGAAGCGTCTTGAGTTCCAGCTAGAAACGGCGCGTATCCAGCAACAGCAGAATGCGCCACAAGTTATCAGTGACAACAAAGCTCCAAAATTGCCAGCATTCGTCGACGGGAAGGACCAGATCGACAGCTATCTGGCGAGATTCGAAAGGTTCGCCGAAAGCTCCAATTGGCAACCTCGAGACTGGGCGATTCGACTAAGTGCACTTCTGACAGGGCAAGCGCTCGAAGTTTACACCAGACTGTCGAACGATGACGCCAAAAACTACGACGTCTTGAAAGAGGCCCTATTGCAGTGCTACAACTTTACAGAGAAGGGCTACCGTAAACGCTTCCGTGAATGCCGGCCTAAGTCAGACGAGACGCCAAAGCAGTTTGTGGAGCGCCTGTCGTCATATCTACACAAGTGGGTGGAGTTATCAGGCAAAGGAAAGTCTTACGATAGTCTCCATGACCTGATTGTGAAGGAGCAATTCCTCAATGCCTGTCACAAGGACCTGGCGACCCACTTGGAAGAACAAAAGCTGCAGACGCTTAAAGATGTGACTGAGGCTGCTGAGAGATATCTCATCGCTCATGGGAAGACCCTGGGGCCACCCAGCGCGACGAGACATTTTCAGAGGAATGGAAACCATGTGAACCAGATCCAGGGGAGCCAGACGAACCAGAAACAGACGGACTCCACGCCTCCTCCCAGGGAAGGGCATTCAAGAGGCTGTTTCACCTGCAACGCTACAGACCACAGGGCGGCTAATTGTCCTCAAAACAAAAGTAGCGGACAGCGGAGCAGTACGGACAATGCAGCGGTGGGCAACCGACAGAGACGTTTCTCCAATGAACGGCAAACCAGTAGATCTGACCATCAAGTGTGCGGCGGGAGCGTCATTCTTCCGAGTGAGACCGAGCGCACAGCTACTCCTGCGGACGTGCAAGAGTGCATAACCGATGGCCAACTTCTCCTTGCCAACGGGAAATCCATCCCCGTCGTCGCCAGCGCAGCTATGACCGTCCAGAACATGCCTGTTTCCAAGGGACGCGTCGGAAATCATGAAGTGACTGTCTTAAGAGACTCTGGCTGCAGTGGGGTCATCGTCAGAGAAGACCTAATCGCTAAAGAACAGTTCACTGGCGATTCAAAATGGACACTCATGGCCGACAGCAAATGTGTGAAAGCGCCAGTTGCAAAAATTCATGTCAACACCCCTTTCTACATAGGCGAAGTCGAAGCGGTTTGCCTGAAGAAGCCGCTGTATGATTTGATGATCGGGAATATCGACGGCGCGAGACGACCCGACGACCCCGATCCAGAGTGGAGTCCTGCCTCAACTCAACACGTCGAAGTTGTGGAGGAGGATCCATTGCCGTTTCCCGATGGAGACCTTACAGAGCTGCTACGGGACAACGTGGCAACTCCGGCTCAGCCCTGCCGACCAGAGATCGTCGGTGCTGTTACTACCAGGGCCCAGGCCAAGAGAGACAAGACGTCTACGCCACTGAAGGTCGCCGACAACTCTAAGGCTGCCATCGTGGACAGAGATAAGCTGATCCAGCTCCAGGAAGCTGATAGCACTTTAAACAAGTACAGGAACCGCCAAGACCACGTGACCAAGGGCAGTGGCACGGTCTATTTTGAGGTGAAGGCCAAGATCCTGTACCGAATCTTCCAGCACCCGAGGGTCAACGGAGGGAAACCACTACGTCAAGTATTGGTACCGTTACCCCTAAGGCGCCAAGTGATGGAAGTAGCTCACGACTCTGTCATGGGAGGTCACCTAGGCATCAAGAAGACGTCAGACAGAATCCAGGCGGTGTTCTACTGGCCAGGACTTCATGCGGACGTCAGCCGTTTCTGCCGATCATGTGACATTTGCCAGAAGACCATACCTCGAGGAAGGGTCCCTAAAGTGCCAATGCAGAGAATGCCTTTGATCGACCGACCTTTCAGAGGGTGGCCTTAGACTTAATTGGCGAAATAAGACCTCCGAGTGAAGAAGGTCATCGATGGGTACTGACTTTAGTAGACTATGCGACTCGGTACCCAGAAGCAGTGCCACTGAAGAAGATTGACACTGAAACTGTAGCAGAGGCACTGGTGGACATGTTCAGTAGACTTGGAGTGCCTGAAGAAATTCTGACAGACCTCGGGACGCAGCTCGTCTCTGACTGCATGAAGGAGGTCAACAGACTGCTGAGCATCCGGCATTTAACTACGACACCCTACCATCCGATGTGCAACGGGCTTGTCGAAAAGTTCAATGCTACGCTGAAGTCCACCCTGAAGAAACTGTGCAGCGAGCAGCCCAGACAATGGCATCGCTATATCAACGCCTTACTTTTCGCCTACAGAGAAGTACCGCAGGAGTCCACCGGCTTTTCTCCGTTCGAGCTGCTGTACGGAAGAACCATCCGAGGGCCGATGCACATCCTAAAAGAACTGTGGACGGAAGGAAGTAGACACCCCAGAGGTGAAGAACAGCTACCAGTACGTGTTTGAGCTACGGGAGAAGCTGGAGCACACTCTCGAGATAGCCAGAGAAAACCTGAAGAAGTCCCAGGACTGTGGAAAGCACTACTACGATCGTAGGGCTATGAACAGGAAGTTCAAACCTGGCAACAAAGTGCTGGTGCTACTACCTACTGATCACAATAAGTTGCTGATGCAGTGGAAAGGCCCGTACGAAGTGGAGACCGTGGTGGGGATCAACGACTACAAGGTGAAGGTCGGCCAGCATTCCAAGATATACCACGCCAACCTCCTTAAGCTGTACGTGGAAAGGCCATCAGAGACTGTACAGGCAGCGACAGCAACTGAGATAGACGACAGCTTTGACAGCGAGGAACTGCTGGAACTAAGAGACTTCCACAGCAAAGAAGGCATCAATGATGTTAAGCTAGGACCGAGCTTGACGGAAGGTCAAACGTTGGAGCTCAAGGACCTTATGAGCGAGTTTCCCCCTAACTTAAATGATGTCCCAGGCTCTACGACTTTGGTCGAACATGAAGTCTACACCCAGACCTGGAAGGAGCATCTGCAGACCATGAGGGAGCTGTTCCTCCGTCCCGCAGAAGCCAACCTGACCGTGAGACCCAGCGAATGCATTCTGGGAGCTGACAACGTCGACTGCGTCGGACATCCGGCGGAAGAAAAAGGCAACGGAGGATGCACTGACTCCAGGAAAGCCCACGTGATCGTCGTCTTTGACCCTGGGCCGATGACAACCGCAACAGACGAGGGCGTCGTTACCTTGCGGATGAAAGAACATTGACTGTGTGGACGAACTAAGAATATTGGTAATGACAGACTTGAAAATGAAAAACGTTGATGGGGTAAATGATCTGTGAATAATGACAGTATCCAGAAAGACTGAAATAAGTTTTAATTTCGGATTTTGTTTGTGCATTACGTTTCAACGTTGTTGAAAGAAATTAGGTAAATTTCTTCTTGAGTGGGGGGTTATGTTACGTTGAAACGCGTACGAAAGTATGTCGGAAGCGCGCACGATAGATCTAATCGTTTCGTTTTGCAAAGTATTCAATAATGGAGTTTATTTACCTTTGATTTGAGTTTGCATTGTTGTTAGGAGAGGCTTTGTATAACGTGGATAATTTTCGTTGGTCGATATTGTCGGAGAATACTCTGGATCTCCTTGTTTACTATCGATCGAAGTTTCGGGACGATTGTCGAAGAAAGAGAAGGTTCGGGGTATGTGTGGAGAGATGAATGACGTAAGTCAGTGATGACGATCTTTTATTCGATTGGTGGCAGTGCGTCATTTCTACTGTATTCGAAATCTTTCCGGAAGAGAGAGAGGTTATTTAATCGTGTGCCGAGTTGCTGTTGAGTGAGTAAAGTTGTTGATAGTGATTTGGAAAGTTGCTGTGAAAGTTGTTGAGTTGAATTGAGAATTGTATGCAGTTGTTGATGTGTGCTGAATAAAAGTGGAGAACTTCATACGTCGACATTGTGACTTGTATGCTGTTTGGACGGGTTGCGTGGATAAACGAATCTGAGTTACACCCTATCAGGAATTCAAGTATCGGGGCTGAATCAGATACTGATAGAAAACACCAACTTCAAACTGAGTGTAACACTTACAGAAGAAAAAGAAGTCTTGGACAGATGGACAGAGTACTGCTCTGACCTTTACAACCATACACCAAATGGAGACCCATCAGTTCTAGCATGTCCCAAAAACAGAGAAGAAGAAGAAGAAGAAATCCTCCCAATTCTCCGGGAAGAAGTTGAGGCAGCAGTGCAATCGCTGAAGAAAAGGAAGTCAGCGGGAGTGGACAACATACCCGCGTAACTGCTACAAGCAGGAGGAGAAGCGATGATTGATGCCCTCATCATTATCTGTAACAAGATCTGGCAGAGTGGGGAGTGGCCTATACCATGGACCCAGTCGATTGTCATCACTCTTCCCAAAAGAGGTAACCTTCAGGAGTGTGAAAATTACCGCACCATCAGCCTCATCAGCCATCACAGCAAGGTCCTCCTGAAAATAATACTCAACAGGTTGAAACCCCAAGCTGAACAAATCATAGCTGAAGAACAAGCAGGATTCAGGGCAGGGCGAAGTACCACTGAACCACCAAGAACTGTGATAATGATTGTTAGATTGGATGCAATATCATTTTATATGTCACAATCAGACTGTGATTATTGTTATTGTTGTTATTAACAGTAGTGGTGGTGTGTATTCATGTGTGTGCATGAGTGTATGCCTGTAGGAGTGGTTGTAAAAGTATTGTTTTGTTTTGTTTTGTTTATTTTAGCTATAATAAACCTGCATGTGGAGGAAAATTTGTAGGTTGAAGCATTTATTACTTAACTCTTTGTAGCTTGACTCTTTTATTATCAGCTGGATCCAGCGTGATTCTATGTAATTTACTTTTAGAGCAATAGATATTTTAGTCGTCTAGTTTTTAAGAGATTCATATGCATAACCATACTTAGTCTGTGCAAAGTTAATCATCAGAAAACCCTGTACTGACCCAGTTTCTCCTTGCATGGCAGTCTGGTTCATAATATCAAAAACATGTATACTGCTTAAAAATTCAGGTCTTTGTTTCTTGGGTCCTGTTGTGTACGTATAAAAATAATATCCAGGAATAGCAGTTGATCTGCACTGAACTGAAATAAACACAGACTTAGCACAACTCCCGTTGTGTGTTTAGAACACTGTAACTAGGTTAGAACTGACGTCATTACTGGTCCTGCCACAGGCCAGTGACAGTCTGCATTAAATACTGTACCGGTAACTTTTTAACTTCTGGTACATTATATTACATTATTATTGCTTTAGGTCCAGCGGACTCTTCCGAGCCAAATCAGGACCGGACAACCCCCGATCCGCATAAAAGATCTGCCGAAACAACCCTAGTGGTAAAACCGAAAGCTCTCCACCAGCCAGTCACTTTACAATAAAGACATCCCACGCAGGAGACGGCTGAGGCTTCACCCCAACTTATTGAACCCCCGTTTACAAAAACAAAATAGAATACAAACATCATTATAAATTATCAACAAAACACATACATATAAAATGCCTACATTGCTAAATAATAACATCATAGGAAGCCCTAGTGACCACCTGGCAGAAAGCGTCCAATATTCCCAAGCTGATCCAACAGACTTCATATACAAACAAGGAGTCTTGTCCCGGAAGAGTTTTCAAGAAAAAAAGGTAGGAGACTGGTCTAGCGAAGAAGACGATAGTATAGCAGATTGATAGAAAAGAGCAGGAATGAGAAAGAGCAAATGAGAAAGACAGCGACAGTGGGAATTTAAAGCACTAAATTTCCAGAAAGTGGGGATACTATTTATACTGAAACCCCCGGCACCCCAACGGGGGTAACTTCTGATGTGTGTGTGTGAGGGTGTTTGTGTGTGTGTGTGTGTGTGTGTGTGTGTGTGTGTGTGTATGTGTGTGTGTAGGTGGGTGTTTTGTGTTAGGGGTTAGAAAGTAGGATGCATGACTTTTATTATTTCATAAGCTACATTCATGTTGTGTACAACTGCTTTTCTGTTCTTTGGGGTGTATTGTTTTAATCCCTGAAGTCTTTTGTGTTTTATTGCTTTTGTGCCGTTGTGTTGATGAAGTGTACGCCGCACATACATTTCCTTGTGTTTTCATGGGGACAATAAAGATTCAGATTCTGATTCTGATTCTGAACAGATTTCAACCTCAGAATAATCTGTGAGAAAAACCTACAGCACCAACAACATCTATATCATGTGTTCATAGACTTCAAGAAGGCGTTTGACCGAGTCTGGCATGCAGCTCTATGGGCAACAATGAAAGTGTACAACATCAGCCCTAAAATTATTGAAGTCATCAAAAGCCTGTATGACAAGGCTATCAGTGCAGTCCTCCATAACAGCGCCATCGGGAACTGGTTCAGAACAACAATCAGTGTGCGTCAAGGATGCCTACTCTCTCCAACACTCTTCAACATCTTCCTAGAGCGCATCATGTCAGATGCTCTTGCAGATCACGAAGGCATAGTCAGCATAGGGGGTAGAGCAATCTCCAATCTTCGTTTTGCAGATGACATTGATGGATTGGCTGGAGAGGAACAAGAACTTGGACAGCTGGTACAGAAGCTTGACACCACCTCCAGAGCTTATGAAATGGAAATAAGTGCAGAGAAGACCAAAATGATGACCAACAACACCAATGGCATCAACACGGACATCAAAGTCCAAGGCCAATCCCTCAACACAGTGCATAGCTTCAAATATTTGGGAGCCATTGTTTCAGACAATGGGTCCCGACAGGAAGTCCTCTCCAGGATCGCACAAACAACTGCTGCCCTGACAAGGTTGAAGCCCATTTGGAAAGACACGACCATCAGTCTACATCTAAAGTAAGACTGCTGCGCTCCCTTGTCATCTCCATCTTCCTATATGCTTGCGAAGCATGGACCCTCACAGCAGATCTACAACGAAGAATACAAAGCACGGAGATGAGATGCTACAGAAGACTTCTGGGCATTTCCTATACCCAACACATCATCAACGACGAAGTCAGACAGACCATCACACAAGCCATTGGACAACACGATGACCTTCTTACAGTGGTGAAGAAACGGAAACTCCGATGGTATGGCCACGTCAACAGATCCTCAGGCCTTGCAAAGACCATTCTGCAAGGCACAGTGCAAGGAGGTAGAAGAAGAGAGAGACCGAAAAAGAAGTGGGAGGACAACATTCGAGAATGGACTGGTTTAACACTGAGCGAAGCCATCAGGGCTGCTGAGGACAGAGAAAGATGGAGTATGCTGGTTAAACGATCATCTGTGGTGCCCCTACGACATCAGGGTTACGGGACAGGATAGGATAGGATAGGAATAGAATAAGCATTGGTCTGCTTTTTTACAGACAATGCGCCCAAAGGCTGCAAGTAGTTAGATCGTATATCGTCCAGCGCCTTGAGCAGCTCTTGAGCTGGAAAAGCGCTATATAATATTAATTAAATAAATAAATATGTCCCAGGCACCCGAATCTCGAGGTGAGAAAAGCCGCAGCATTATTGTGCTACGCTCTGTCTCACAGGCGCTGCTTGTATCTAGATACGTGTGCGCCTATGCATGCGACGCGTTTCCCTTCTGGTTATCTATGAATACATAACCAGAAGAGAGGCGCGTCACAGGCATAGGCGCTTGCGTGTCCAGATGCAAGAGCCTGTGCTCCATTATAGGATAATAGAGCGTCGTCGGCCTGAAATAACTTTTTATAAACTTCAAAACCCAGGGGAATTATGGGTAGGGAAATCCTTTTCTGAAATGACGTCGGCCAAATCCTTCCTTAGTTACTTTGCTCGAGCAAAGGCAACCTCATAGGTATAAGAGCACTCCATTATAACTCCATCGCTGATAATACTGCTGACAAAAGTTTCTGCCTTTGTTCACTACCAGAAATATGCAGTACCTCTCCCAACTTTCGTTTCATTTCAGCCAGCACATCTTCGCGAGAAATGGCGACAATGACTGCAATCGTAGCTAGTTATCAGTTACTTCCCTTGAACATATTTCCCAGAATTCTCTATTCTATTTTTAGGTTTGGGATATCCCCGTCTCAGCTTGTGGCTAAAACCAAGGGCAACGGGACCACCGCACGTCGACTGGGGGCAATACGAGATACTAACTTGTTAGTTGATATACTTGTGCTGTGGCCTGCTTGGTTGAGAACGGTGTCGTGTTGAGTGGAAAAAATTGACAGTTTAGGACCATGAGTTCTTTCCCTTGCATCAAGCGTGGCCGTCATAGCAGCAGCCAACCAGACACAGAAAACCAAGCGACGGACAGCAGCCCAAGGAACAACAAGCATGGATCTGACGAAACAGCGGCAAGTGCAAGAAAAAGAAGGAGGAATGATTGGCAGACAAACGTTCAGACCCAACCCCCCAAGAATACAGCACAAGTTTATGACGAAAAACAAGACGGATCCGAAGACTGGGCACAAGGACAAGATGAAGAAAGAATAATAATAATAATGGACATTTATATAGCGCTATTACTTGTCCTTTTAGAGACAAGCGCATAGCGCTTTACATGAAAGGAAAGAAACAAACATGAAACAACTTATAATATTGCATTAGAAATTATACAATGAGAAAAAAAAATAAAATAAAATAAAACCACACACACAAAATCAAACAAAATACATAAAGTTAACATTCTGGAAACAAGTCATCACAATCACAGCAAATCCACAAGCATAGCCAAAAGCAGAACAAATATGAGCTGCGGCTAGGGTCTATAGAATGAAGGATTTAATCAGGATAGTAGAGTTTGAAGAGGTGAGATTTTAGAGCTTGCTTGAATGAGGGTGTGGTCTGCTTGTGTCTGATGTTGGCTGGAAGAGTGTTCCATTGTCTGGGTGCACAATAGGTGAATGCCCGTTCTCCGTACATTTTGGTGTTGTTTTTTTTAATGCAGAGTGGGCGAGAGTCAGAAGAAGCAGCAGCATCGAGGACTGGTTTTATACAATTGCGCGAAGAAGTACAGAAGGCTCACGACATCGTCGGTTCTCTGACTTGGAATGTCAAGGTAGGTTTCAACTTCTTTGTAGGTTGTTGAGTGTGTGGGTTTGCGCGCTTGTAAGAATTGTGTATATGTAGCCGCCTATGTGTGTGTGCTTCAAGCAAGAGGAGAAGTGATGATTGATGCCCTCACCATTATCTGTAACAAGATCTGGCATAGTGGAGAGTGGCCTACACCATGGACCCAGTCGCTTGTCATCACTCTTCCCAAAAAAGGTAACGTTCAGGAGTGTGAAAATTACCGCACCATCAGCCTCATCAGCCATCCCAGCAAGGTCCTCCTGAAAATAATACTCAACAGGTTGAAACCCCAAGCTGAACAAATCATAGCTGAAGAAGAAGCAGGATTCAGGGCAGGGCGAAGTACCACTGAACAGATTTTTAACCTCAGAATAATCTGCGAGAAATACCTACAGCACCAACAACATCTATATCATGTGTTCATAGACTTCAAGAAGGCGTTTGACCGAGTCTGGTATGCAGCTCTATGGGCAACAATGAAAGTGTACATCAGCCCTAAAATTATTGAAGTCATCAAAGGCCTGTATGACAAGGCTACCAGTGCAGTCCTCCATAACAGCGCCATCGAGAACTGGTTCAGAACAACAATCGGTGTGCGTCAAGGATGCCTACTCTCTCCAACACTCTTCAACATCTTCCTAGAGCGCATCATGTCAGATGCCCTTGCAGATCACGAAGGCACAGTCAGCATAGGTGGTAGAGCAATCTCCAATCTTCCTTTTGCCAATGAAATTGATGGATTGGCTGGAGAGGAACAAAAACTTGGACAGCTGGTACAGAGGCTTGACACCACCTCCAGAGCCTATGGAATGGAAATAAGAGCAGAGAAGACCAAAATGATGACCAACAACACCAATGGCATCAACACGGACATCAAAGTCCAAGGCCAATCCCTCTACACAGTGCATAGCTTCAAATATTTAGGAACCATTGTATCAGACAATGGGTCCCGACAGGAAGTCCTCTCTAGGATCGCACAAACAACTGCTGCCCTGACAAGGTTGAAACCCATTTGAAAAGACAGGACCATCAGTCTACATTCTAAAGTAAGACTGCTGCGCCTCTTGTCATCTCCATCTTCCTATATGCTTGCGAAACATGGACCCTCACAGCAGATCTCCAACGAAGAATACAAAGCATGGAGATGATGTGCTACAGAAGACTTCTGGGCATTTCCTATACCCAACACATCACCAACGACGAAGTCCGACAGACCATCTCACAAGCCATTGGACAACACGATGACCTGCTCAGAGTGGTGAAGAAACGGAAACTCCGATGGTATGGCCACGTCACCAGATCATCAGGCCTTGCAAAGACCATTCTGCAAGGCACAGTGCAAGGAGGTAGAAGAAGAGGGAGACCGAAAAAGAGGTGGGAGGACAACATTCGTGAATGGACTGGTTTGACACTGAGCGAAGCCATCAGGGTTTCTGCGGACAGAGAAAGATGGAGTACGCTGGTTAAACGATCATCTGTGGTGCCCTTACGACCTCCGAGTTACGGGACAGGATAGGATAGGATAGGATAGGATAGGATATGTGTGTGTGTGTGCGTCCCGACAGGAAGTCCTCTCCAGGATCACACAAGCAACTGCTGCCCTGACAAGGCTGAAGCCCATTTGGAAAGAAAGGACCATCAGTCTACATTCCAAGGTAAGACTCCTGTGCTCCCTTGTCATCTCCATCTTCCTATTTGCTTTCGGAACATGGACCCTCCTAGCAGATTTACAACGAAGAATACAAAGCATGGAGATGAGGTGCTACAGAAGACTTCTTGGCATTTCCTATACACAGCACATCACAACAACGAAGTCGGACAGACCATTACACAAGGCATTGGACAACACGATGACATGCTCACAGTGGTGAAGAAACGGAAACTCCGATTGTATGGCCACATCACCAGAGCATCAGGCCTTGCAAAAACCATCTTGCAAGGCACAGTGCAAGGAAGTAGAAAAAGAGGGAGGCAGAAAGAGAGGTGGGAGAACAACCTTCGAGAATGGACTGGTTTGACACTGAACGAAGCCATGATGGTTGCATTGAGAACAGAGAAAGATGGAGTACGCTGGTTAAACGATCGTCTGTGGTAGCCTACCTCAACGACCTTTGAGTTACTGGATAGGGTAGGGATAGGATAGGGGTGTGTGTTTGTGTGTGTGTTTGTGTGTGTGTGGAGGGGGATTGCGCGCGTGTTTGTGCGATTGTGTGCATTTGTGTGCGTGTGTGTGTGTGTGTGTGTGTGTGTTTATATTTCGACGGCGTTTTTTAAATTATAATAATTTAATTCATTTAAGCACGCTTGTCCCTCACAGGGAAGCTCCAAGGGCGTTACATGAAGCAGATTTACAACGTTTAAATTAAGAAAGTAACAAACAAAAATACGAAATGTCAAACATAAATCCAAAACATGCAATCACCAAAATAGTAATCGGTAATACACACACTAGTAATTACATACACTAGTCATTAAAACAATCAATAGTTAAATACTTCAAATTCTATGAGAGATTAGTAAAATATATTATAAAAATTAAAACCATTTTAACAGATCAGCATAAAGGAAAAGCAGAACAAATACAAGGGATGGGGTGGGAAGAGGCGGGGATTAAAACTACCTGAACAGGAAATAATCCATGCAATGGGTGGTCGAGGAGTAGGTATAAAAGAGATAGGTCTATAAAAAGCGAGGTTTGTGGCGGAGAATAACACACAGAGGAAAAACACGTTCATGAGAAGATGGCAAAAATTAATTATTTCAGGGACGCTGTGATGGGGGTTCCATTGTTGCTGGGCTCTGAACAATGGACTGCTATTACCTCCTCGTCTTAGTCTATGGGGATAGCTAGTTATCTCCGTTTGACTTCACTTAATACATTTATTTGTTTAGCTCGATCTGCGTTTAGGCTGGGGCACAGAGATAGATAGAAAAATGGTAAAAGATCACTGTCACACTAGCTTCCACACGGCTATGAATCATATGTAGTCCAGCCACTTGATAACAGTAAAAATCACACATTTATTTCCACTACTCTATACACGATCTTCGAAGTACGAATCTAACTTAAAAGTTCAATTGTCAATTCGAATGGTTCGCTCGCTGATAGTCTAGGCAGCTACTGTTTCATCAGAGGGCACTGGATACTTTCTGCCCTAATGGTCAGAAGTCTTGAAGAGTGGACTACTGTGGTCCGGTTTATACAGAGTTTTAGTGCACTGTTTCTTGTGGCACTTAACTGCGTGGTTGAAGCGCTGCGTTGAGGTCGCTTCCGGGACAATCTGTATTGTCGTGGAGTCTTTGACTTTGTGGTTCGACGGTTGGGCTATCTGCACACAATGCTGGAGATGCCTCTGCAGCCAACTGTAAGCGTCGACGTGGTTTTGTCTTTTGCTGAGTTGGGCTCACGATATAATGCCTGCTCATCTGTAACATATGAGACGAAATTCTGCACAACCCTGTATAGTAGGTCTGTGCAGAGCGTCTCACTGAAGGCCAAAGTAGCCCTCAGTGATAGCTCCGCATCTCTATACATAAGCGATGAACATTCTGTTACGTGTGTGGTCCACTGGAATCTCCACTCTGATTTCCTATACATATACAAATATAAATCATGGCTAACTATACGCATAAAGAAATAATAATATTATAAACATTCTTGGGTACAGCCACTGGTCTGCAAGCATACATATAGGTTAAACAACAGTGGTTCCGTTCATAATACAACATGGCGTCGGCTGGTCGTGATCGCATTGTGGTCTGATTCTCCACGTGGTCAGGCAAAGTTGGACTAACAATTCAATTCTATGCATAGCAAATTTCACACACATAATTCAACAATAATATAAATACATCACAATGAAACAGAAGTATGTTCATTTACCTGTTTGACAATGTCAGGCTGTGGCTACTTGATTGAATTCGAATATTCAACAAGTACTGCTGTTTAATCTTCTCAGGAGATAGATTTCTGCTTGAGTGTACTGTGTACTGCTCAGCGTTTCAACGAAGACTGACGTTCTGTCTCTTAGCTTGAATCACCCAGAACTGGTTCTGTCTCTTAGCTGTGTTCCCATTGGCTGAAACATCTGAGTGGCTATAAAATTCGAAGCTCGATCGTAGGCTGCGCTTGTCCCCTATATGCACTGTGTCCGGGGACGTTAATCTATCTATGAAATTAAATGAAATGTAGGCTGCGATGATGTCACTAACTGTGCTTGCATCAAGCTCCAACTGTGTTACGCATGATCACTTCTGTCGCCTGCTTCATACTAACAGTAACCTTCTAATCTACACTGACTAAGCAAGCAAAAGCTTAAATTGTGCAGGGTAAACAGGTCCTCTTGTTACAGAAGCCAAAGTGGCTGTCATTCTTCAAGTAGGTATTTCCTAAACAGATGGGTTTTCAAAGCAGATTTGAAGGCCGGGCCAAATGGATAGATCGCGAAGGGGTTTTGGTAGGGAATTCCAAACTGTAGGACCGTTTTCCGAATGTTTCCAGGCGGATACAAATTTACAATTTGCAACATTTTAATAATTCAGATTTGTTAAGCAAAAATGTAACCATCTCTTTAAAGAATAATTTTATGCAAACGTAGAAACAGTCTCTTTGGTTGGTTGTTTTATTACGTCTTCTTCATCGAGATGATAAGACGTACGTACGCACGCATTCACACACATATACACCAGATACATACATCCATACATACAAAATACATAATTATATAAATTGAGCAACTGGAGAATCAATAAAAGCTTTTGCTAATCTAACGCTTACATCAAAGCTTATGTTATCAATGGAATCGATAATAGAAACATCATTTGGCAAAAATGGACGCATATTACTGCATTGAAATAATACACGTTTCAGTGAAATATATTCACCACATATACATTTCAAATTTTTACAATATTTGGTTTTAATGGAGTTTAATATTATTCTATGTGCCATGCTTGAAATTGATCTAGCAATTCCACAAGGTTTATTATAGTTGCAATTAAGTTTAATCTCTTTTACAAATTTATTTTCTATAGATTTTTGAATTTCTTTAGAAGACAATGGTATTTTTATTGTTTGAGAATTAATATTTGAAGCACCAAGTTTTGCAGCCCGATCAGCCCAATCATTATAAAGGAAACCACTATGTGAGGGAATCCAGACAAAATTCACCTGAGTGCCATTAGTTATCAAACTGTGAACAATATTTTTAATTTCCAAATTAATTTCTTTTCTTTCACCATTATTATCTGAATTCAATGCTCTCTTGACGAAAGCAACAAATGTTTCTTCTACAAAAGTATAAATTACATTTTGGTCGTGAAAAGTATATATCTCAGTTACCTTATATTTACGTTTATACTTTGATAACAATTTTGTTTGTTCAGATCATGAGGCAAACGTAAGCCTTGGCCAGTCTCAGCTACGCAGTGTGGTATATACTTATGTTGTTGTGTATGTGTGTATGCACTCTAGCTGGGATCAACGCAGCTCTAAGACTTGAGCAGTATACACATTATTTATTTATTTACTTTAAAAGTGTGCAGCATAATGAGTGCAGAGTGTGTGTATGTGGGTGTGTGTGTGTTTGTGTGTGTGTGCCATGGAGAGCTCTTTTAGCCCACTTTGTTTTAGTGTGTTATATTTTGGCTGGTTGTTTCATTCAATGTACTTTACATTCCTGCAGGTCAGTCAAGAGACTCAATAACCAGCAGTGTATCTACAGCAGTGGTTAACCTTCCACCTAGTAAGTTGTTGTTGTTGATGATGATGATGATTGTGAGAGTGAGCAACTGTGAGGGTGTGTCTAAAATCACCATAGTGTGAATAGACGATAAATGAAATACTGAACTGAACTTGCTGCTGTTGCTGCTTCAGCTGCTCTGCTTCCTGGAGTAGTTCTGACTCATCCCACAAGTACTCTCCCATTCACTACCTGCATAGGGGGTGGGGGATGGAGGGAATGTGTACTTCTGGTTCAGCCTGGCTGTCCTGAAACCCCTCCCCGGGAGTACTCATGGGACATTTTGGGAGTGCTTTTGCGATATCCCATAAGTACTCCCCACCCAATGTTTTACAATTGTTCTCTAATGGTATGTATAATTGTGAGATATCTCATAGTACTCCCCACACTAATTATTTTCTTCTTTTTCTCGCACGGGCCGGGAGGGAGGAGGGAAGTGGGGAGTGAGGAGAGAGGGAAGGAGGGGAGGAAAATACACACAGCGGTACAATAAACACTGTAACAAATGTTTGTAAGCCAACAAAAATGTGTATTTAAAGTTAGAACTGACAAACAAATTACATTACGATAAGAGGACAACTATGTTTTGCAATTAAGGGGCGTGGCTACGACGCGCATCGAAGTGGCTTCACTCGCCTAGTAGAGAAATTGACGTCACGTCCTCTCCAGTTATATTCGAACTCTTTGGATATGACACAGCAAGCACTTTTTGGTGAATTGATGGCTTTGATGAGTGCTAAAAACAAAACCTAAAAAAAAAACTTATGTGTTTACGGTAGCATGGCCCTTAAATTAGGATGGATAGGTTAAGGTGAATAGGTTAAGGTGGATAGGTTGGACAAACAGTTTCAGTTGTTTGTTTTGTGCTTCAGCTCTTTGTCAATCCATATGTGGGAGTGTACAAGTTTTAGAAAAGTTTGAAAACGAAATGAAGCAAACATACAGAGAGAGAGATGAAGAATCAAGAATTAGGAAAAATCAAGAACGGGCTAAAGGTCAGAAAGATGTGAGAAAGGGGGTAGGTGGGGGAGGAGTGTAGATCATAGAAATGGCCTCTTAAGCGAGAGGGAAGTGGGGGAGGTGGAGCGTATCAGGGATATCCAAAAGGTACTCCTCCTTGTGAAACCACGGCCCATGCATAAATACACTTTCCAAAGGGGGAAAAATTTCAGGAGTATTTCAGAAGTACTCCCCCTTGTGAAAACACGGAACCATACATAAATAAACATTTAAGGGAGGGGGAGGGGGGTGAAGTACTTCTGGGAAAGGGGGATGGGAGAAGTAGTTCTAGGATATCCCAAAAGTACTCCCCGGGGGAGTATTTTTGAGGAGGGGGGGGGGGAAGGGAGTATTTCTGGAACGCTACACCGGTATAGTACACCGATATATTTTCTGTCTTTTTTGTCATTTGTGTACATAGTTGTAAATAGTATATTTTTGTCTTTTTTGTAATGTATGTACATAGTTGTAAATAGTCTGTACCTTTACTGTCCCGTCTTTTGGTGTACTGTAGCAAAAGTGATGTTTCATCGAGTGCATGTATTTATATGTAATGACTATGTAAAGCATGGTGAGTCTGGTCATAGGCTGGAGTACCCGCTATATAAAAATCCGTTATTATATTATTATTATTATTATTATTATTATTATTATTATTATTATTATTATTATTATTATTATTATTATTATTATTATTATTATTATAGTAATAGGAATGATAAGAGAGAATAAAAGAGGGTTAGTGGTTGAGTTAGTTGTGCGTTGTTGTTGATGATGTTGATGTTCTGGTTGTTGTTGGTGGTGGTGTATGGTGGTGGTACTGTTAATAATGATTGTTTTGAAAGTGTCGTTGCTGTTGTTAAAGATCGTGATCGAGGTGGTGGTGATGGTGGTGGTAATAATGGTAATAGTCATCGTCGTCATTATCATATTTTGTTGGTGATGAGTGTTGTTCCTAGTCCCATTCCTTTAGTGCTGTATTAGTTTGAGGTCATTGTTTTTGTGCTTGTTGGAGCTGTTGTGGAGGTTGGTGGTGGTAGTGCTTCTTGTTGTTGCTGTTGTTGATGATGATGATGTCTTTTTAATATTTTGTGTTTGTTTCTTACAGTTCGCATACCCAGACCGGAGCCACCGCCGCCTCCCGAGCCTAGAGTTTAGCCTACTATTGTGTGTGTGTGTCTGTGTGTGTGCGTGCGCGCGGGTTGTGTGTGCGAGTGTGTGGTGTGTGTGAGTGGGTGCGCGCGCATGCATGCGCTCCAAGAGAGAGAGAGAGAGAGAGAGAGAGAGAGAGAGAGAGAGAGAGAGAGAGATTTGATGTTTTTTCATTATGAATCAAGTCTCAAAACAAAGAATAGCACACATTAGTTACTGACGTTGACCTGTAGCCTGTATACTTAGTTACTTGTACATCCTTAGGCTTCGATATACGTGTGTCCATGCTCACATAGCCACGAGGGCAGCTGGTGGTTAAACGATCATCGGTGGCGCCCCAACGACTTTCGAGTTACGGGATAGGATAGGAAAGAACACGTGTACGGGTGGCACAGCAGAGTAGTAGTTTTGTCCGCACCCGAGGAAGGTTTCAAGGTTAGGCAACGTAACATCGTTTCCCTCTCCCTAGTAGTTACACCACACCCCTTCTCACCACAAATTTATTAATAGCTGTCTGCGTGAAAGTGACCAGATAATTGTCTCTTTGAAACTGACTAGACGAGTTTCATCACTATTTTAATTATCTGTTCACGTGCAAACGCGCGGTCTCGAACTATTTCTATGTGTGTGTGTGTGGGTGGGTGGGGGGGTGTGTGGGTGTGTGTGTGTGTGTGTGTGTGTGTGTGTGTGTGTGTGTGTTTGTTGCTTTTTATTTTACTTTTTTTTACTTGCATGTGACTTTTTTCTTTTCTTGTTTTTCTTTTTTTTTAAAATTCCCCCTACTCCAAACTGATTTTTTCCCTCATTGTTTTAGATTCCTCCAGACATTTATTTACATTTCTAATCGACAGCTACTATATTGTGTAAAGTGTACTCTTGGGTGCATGTATCTGTTTCTCGTTAGTTCATTCATTTATTTATTTGTTATTACTTTTTTTTCTGTTTCGATGTTATTGTATTTCTTGTCTCTTATACTATAGATATAATTATGTTTGTTTTCTTTGTATTGTTGAGGAGATTAATTAATGTACCTTTGTTTTTATTACTTTGTACTTGTTCCTGTTCGCCAGACATTTCATTGTTATCATTTGTCAAAGGATCGCGCTTATTTAAGCTTTGCTTTTGTGTGCCCTTTATGTTCTCCCTGCTTTGCTTGTCTCGTGAATAATACAATTCTGTTTAAACCAACGTGGAACAGCGTTAGCACTTGGATAAGAGACCATTGAATATTGAGCGATAACCATATTAACAGTACTTCAAATTTGTTTGACGGCCTGCAGTGCCAGCAAAACAACAACAACAACAACAACAACATGACCATGGCGCACAGTCAAGCGTCTTCTACTCCTTCGGACGTTGCTGCTGCTGATGTCTTGTTATTATAATTATGTTTACAATTCTTGGAGTTGTTGTAGTTGTTGTCGTTGTTGACGATGATGTCTTGGTATTGTTATTATGATTTTAATTTATAAGTAGTTTTTTATATTTACATTTTTTTTCTTCTTTTATTATTATTATTTTTTTGTTGGAGGGGAGGGGGGGGAAGGGGTGTGAGGGGGCGGGTGGATATAGTTCGGTTTTGGTTTATATGCAACCAATGAAAGTACTCTTGAAATGAAAGTGTGTGGAATAATTAAATTGCTTGCTGCTGTTTATAAATAAAGTTGAACTATTCCTCTCATTAAAAG
The DNA here is from genome assembly GCA_036898135.1 of Oncomelania hupensis. Taxonomy (NCBI): domain Eukaryota; kingdom Metazoa; phylum Mollusca; class Gastropoda; order Littorinimorpha; family Pomatiopsidae; genus Oncomelania; species Oncomelania hupensis. The sequence goes on from JBAHVR010000359.1 coordinate 29,707, forward strand.
TGTTTGTGCGTTTGACTCTGTGTAAAACAAAAATGTTTGTGTGAATGAGGAAACATACAACGTGCTAATCTCCACTGCCGTTTATTCAACAGGTGTGTGTTATAACAACTATTATCATAAATATAGGAAAGGAAGAACCCATCAAAGTAGAACATGGTAAAACAACATAGTGAACTAATGAAAAAAAAAAAATAATAATAATGATAATAATAGTCTACAATATGCTTTCACGCACTTTTTTCAATCGAATTCAAAGCGCGGTGATCTGAAGAGATCGCTATTATAGAAATCGGATTAGAAATTGAATTTTTATTAGTGAAAATTTTGATTGACTGCATTCAATACCATTATTGAAGGGAGGGAGGAAACCGGAATACCAGGAAAAAAGACTGTGGAAGCAGCATTGTGGTAAAATTGGTTTAATTATTTTGAAAATAAACCGCGTACTCACTTTCAATTTTACAAGGGGGTTTCAGCCCAAACAAATTTTTTAAAAGTAGGGACCTATCCTATCCCTATCCTGTCCCGTAACTCGGAGGTCGTTGGGGCACCACAGATGATCGTTTAACCAGTATATGCCTTCTTTCTCTGTCCTCGGCAACTCTGATGGCTTCGCTCAGTGTCAAACCAGTCCATTCTCGAATGTTGTCCTCCCACCTCTTTTTCGGTCTCCCTCTTCTACTACCTCCTTGCACTGTGCCTTGCAGAATGGTCTTTGCAAGACCTGATGATCTGGTGACGTGGCCATACCATCGAAGTTTCCGTTTTTTCACCACTGTGAGCAGTTCATCGTGTTGTCCAATGGCTTGTGTGATGGTCTGTCGGACTTCGTCGTTGGTGATGTGTTGGGTATAGGAAATGCCCATAAATCTTCTGTAGCATCTCATCTCCATGCTTTGTATTCTTCGTTGTAGATCTGCTGTGAGGGTCCGTCCTTCGCAAGCATATAGGAAGATGGAGATGACAAGGGAGCGCAGCAGTCTTACTTTGGAATGTAGACTGATGGTCCTGTCTTTCCAAATTGGCTTCAACCTTGTCAGGGCAGCAGTTGTTTATGCGACCCTGGAAGGACTTCCTGTCGGGACCCATTGTCTGATACAATGGCTCCTAAATATTTGAAGCTGTGCACTGTGTTGAGGGATTGGTCTTGGACTTTTATGTCGTGTTGATGCCATTGGTGTTGTCTTTTCTGCACTTATTTCCATTTCATAGGTTCTGGAGGTGGTGTCAAGCCTCTGTACCAGCTGTTCAAGTTCTTGTTCCTCTCCAGCCAATCCATCAATGTCATCCGCAGAACGAAGGTTGGAGATTGCTCTTACCCATATGCTGACTGTGCCTTCGTGGTCTGCAAGGGCATTTGACATGATGCGCTCTAGGAAGATGTTGAAGAGTGTTGGAGAGAGTAGGCATCCCTGACGCACACCGATTGTTGTTCTGAACCAGTTCCAGATGGCGCTGTTGATGAGGACTGCACTGATAGCCTTGTCATACAGGCTTTTGATGACTTCAATAATTTTAGGGCTGATGTTGTACACTCTCATGGTTGCCCACAGAGCTGCATGCCAGACTCGGTCAAACGCCTTTTTGAAGTCTACGAACACATGATATAGATGTTGTTGGTGCTGTAGGTATTTCTCGCAGATTATTCTAAGGTTAAAAATCTGTTCAGTGGTACTTCGCCCTGCCCTGAATCCTGCTTGCTCTACAGCTATGATTTGTTCAGCTTGGGATTTCAACCTGTTGAGTATTATTTTCAGGAGGACCTTGCTGGGATGGCTGATGAGGCTGATGGTGCAGTAATTTTCACATTCCTGATGGTTACCCTTTTTGGTAAGAGTGATGACAAGCGACTGGTTCCATGGTGTTGGCCACTCCCCACTCTGCCAGATCCTGTTTCAGATAATGGTGAGTGCGTCAATCATCGCTTCTCCTCCTTCTTGAAGCAGTTACGCGGGTATGTTGTCCACTCCCGCTGACTTCACCTTCTTCAGCGATTGCACTGCTGCCTCAACTTCTTCCCGGAGAATTTGGAGGATTTCTTCTTCTTCTCTGTTCTCTGGACATGCTAGAACTGATGGGTCTCCGTTCGGTTTGTGATTGTAGAGGTCAGAGCAGTACTCTGTCCATCTGTACAAGACTTCTTGTTCTTCTGTAAGGCATATGCCAGACATGCTTTGGATCGTGGAGACCTTGGGCTGTTTAACACTTATTAGCCGCTTCACAGTCTGGTAAGCCTTCTTGCTGTTGTTCTTGTTCAGACTGTTCTCTATTTCCTGGCATTGATCTTCTATCCAGTTCTCCTTTACTGTGCGCATGCCTTTTCGGATTTCATTTTTGATTTCTCGGTAGGCATCAGCTCCCTGTGAGGTGTTCTTTTTCTTTTAAATCTTTCTTCGTTTATCACACAGGTCCAAAAGTTCAGGTGTGATCCACAGCTTCTTCTTTGTCCGGTGCTTTCCAAGGATCTCCGTGGCGGCATCTGTCACAGCTAAGTTGAAGGTGGTGGTCATGGTGTTGACATTTACTACACCAGCTCCCAAAGTGAGCAGTGGTGCAAATTTCCCTCCAATTGTGGCCTGAAATATTTCTACCACCTCTGGGTCTTGCAGTTTGTCCAGGTCGAACTTCAGTCTAGTGCACTTTGCTGTGTTTACACTCTTCAAGTGAAGCCAGAAAGACATCATCACGAGATCGTGGTCACTTCCAATGTCTGCTCCTGGAAAAGTGCGTGTCCTGCCAATGTTGATGCTTGATCTGAAGCGTTTCTTGACCATGGTGTAGTCGATCTGGTTGTGATGCTCACCGCCGGGACTGTGCCATGTCCATCGTCTGGATTTTTTGTGGAGACCAAGCGTGTTTGCCAGTATCAGATTGTTGTATCTGGCAAACTCCAAGAGTCTCAGACCCCTGTCATTTGTCTCGTTGTTGCAGTGGGGTCCACATGTGTCTCCGCAGTTGTGGTGCGCATCTTGGCCAACCTTGGCATTCCAGTCGCCTTCCACTATGACTATGTCCTTCTTCGGCACTTGGTCAAGGACAGCCTGTAGATTTTGATTGAAATCCTCCACTTCGCTGTCGTCATAGTCTGATGTTGGGGCATAGGCCTGAATGATGGTGATGTTGAAAGGGGTTGCTCTCAGACGGATGGTAATGAGTCTACTGGAGACTGGGCGGCAACCCATGACAATGGCTAGAATGTTCTTGTGGACCAAGAATCCAACTCCGTGTTCGTGCCTGTCATCTCTACCGCTGAAATAAAGCTTGTGGCCTTTGTCTGTCGTTGTTTCACCTATGCATTTCTAGCGCAGTTCGCTGATCCCTAAAACGTTCCATTGATAGTGGTCCATCTCGTGGGCCAGTTCTAATTTTTCCTCCGCATTTAGGGTCCTGACATTCCAGGTTCCTATGACGATGTTATTTCTTGTGCGGATCTTGCTAAGTTGTCTATCAGTAGAACACTTATCGCCTCCGTCCTGGTGGCCAACGAAAGGCGCGGTCCTTGTTGATCCGGGCGACGACCGATCCGGCATTGAGTAAATGGTTTTATTCATCATGCAATGTGTCTTGGGCACGAAAGATCTGGCAGGGCACAATCATCTCCAGGCTGTTGGCCATAGCCGATATCCACGAATACAGTGTGGCTCGCCTTGGCCCCGAGCACGTGGTCGTTGAACCTGTAGTAACATGAGGTTTCTCCGTCCTGGCCGGTGACTTCTGTGTAGAAGACTTTCGCCCAGTGATGCCGCGCTGACATCACCTCTGTTAGTCGCCTCTTACGACACGTCGGGAAACTTTGGGTCTATTCTTCTAATCAGTGCCAGAACCCACAGGGCATTGGGTATATCTCTCAGTCACCTGATGTTTATGTTCATACTTTTATTACAATTTTGTTTGTTCAGATCACGAGGCAAACGTAAGCCTTGGCCAGTCTCAGCTACGCAGTGTGGTATATACTTATGTTGTTGTGTATGTGTGTATGCTCTCTAGCTGGGATCAGTGCCGGTCTAAGACTTGAGCAGTACACACATTATTTATTTATTTTAATAGTGTGCAGCCATAATAAGTGCAGCAGGTGTGTGTGTGTGTGTGTGTGTGTGTGTGTGTGCGTGTGTGTGTGTGCCATGGAGAGCTCTTTTAGCCCACCTGGTTGTATTGTGTTATTTGTTGGCTGGTTGTTTCATTCAATGTACTTTACATTCCTGCAGGTGAGCCACGCGACGCAATAACCAGCAGTGTATCTACAGCAGTGGGTAAAGAGCCATTTAGTAAGTTGTTGTTGTTGATGATTATGATGGTTGTGAGAGTGAGCAGCTGTGAGGGTGTGTCTAATATCACCTTAGTGTGAATAGACGATAAATAAAATACTGAACTTGCTGCTGTTGCTGTTTCAGTTTCCTTGGAGTAGTTCCGGCTCATCCCACAAGTACTGTTTAGGGGGTGGGTGTGGAGGGAATGTGTGCTTCTGGTTCAGCCTGGCTGTCCTAACAACACTCCCCGGGAGTACTCATGGGACATTGTGGGAGTACTTTTGGGATTTCCCATAAGTACTTCCCACCCACTTTTTAAAATCCTATCCTATCCTATCCTGTCCCATAACCCGAAGGTCGTAGGGGCACCACAGATGATCGTTTAACCAGCATACTCCATCTTTCTCTGTCCTCAGCAGCCCTCATGGCTTCGCTCAGTGTCAAACCAGTCCATTCTCGAATGTTGTCCTCCCACCTCTTTTTCGGTCACTCCCTTCTTCTACCTCCTTGCACTGTGCCTTGCAGAATGGTCTTTGCAAGGCCTGATGATCTGGTGACGTGGCCATACCATCGGAGTTTCCGTTTCTTCACCACTGTGAGCAGGTCATCGTGTTGTCCAATGGCTTGTGTGATGGTCTGTCGGACTTCGTCGTTGGTGATGTGTTGGGTATAGGAAATGCACAGAAGTCTTCTGTAGCACCTCATCTCCATGCTTTGTATTCTTCGTTGGAGATCTGCTGTGAGGGTCCATGCTTCGCAAGCATATAGGAAGATGGAGATGACCAGAGAGCGCAGCAGTCTTACTTTGGAATGTAGACTGATGGTTCTGTCTTTCCAAATGGGCTTCAACCTTGTCAGGGCAGCAGTTGTTTGTGCGATCCTGGAGAGGACTTCCTGTCGAGACCCATTGTCTGACACAATGGCTCCTAAATATATGAAGCTGTGCACTGTGTTGAGGGATTGGCCTTGTACTTTGATGTCCGTGTTGATGCCATTGGTGTTGTTGGTCATCGTTTTGGTCTTCTCTGCACTTATTTCCATTCCATAAGCTCTGGAGGTGGTGTCAAGCCTCTGTACAAGCTGTTCAAGTTCTTGTTCCTCTCCAGCCAATCCATCAATATCATCCGCAAAACGAAGATTGGAGATTGCTCTGCCCCCTATGCTGACTGTGCCTTCGTGATCTGCAAGAGCAGCTGACATGATGCGCTCTAGGAAGATGTTGAAGAGTGTTGGAGAGAGTAGGCATCCTTGACGCACACCGATTGTTGTTCTGAACCAGTTCCCAATGACGCTGTTATGGAGGACTGCACTGGTAGCCTTGTCATACAGGCTTTTGATGACTTCTATAATTTTAGGGCTGATGTTGTACACTCTCATGGTTGCCCATAGAGCTGCATGCCAGACTCGGTCAAATGCCTTCTTGAAGTCTATGAACACATGATATAGATGTTGTTGGTGCTGTAGGTATTTCTCACAGATTATTCTGAGGTTGAAAATCTGTTCAGTGGTACTTCGCCCTGCCATGAATCCTGCTTGTTCTTCAGCTATGATTTGTTCAGCTTGTGGTTTCAACCTGTTGAGTATTATTTTCAGGAGGACCTTGCTGGGATGGCTGATGAGGCTGATGGTGCGGTAATTTTCACACTCCTGAAGGTTACCTTTTTTGGGAAGAGTGATGACAAGCGACTGGGTCCATGGTGTAGGCCATTCCCCACTCTGCCAGATCTTGTTACAAATAATGGTGAGAGCATCAGTCATCGCTTCTCCTCCTGCTTGTAGCAGTTCCGCTGGTATGTTGTCCACCCCCGCTGACTTCCCTTTCTTCAGCGATTGCACTGCTGCCTCAACTTCTTCCCGGAGAATTGGGAGGATTTCTTCTTCTTCTCTGCTCTCGGGACATGCTAGAACTGATGGGTCTCCATTTGGTGTATGGTTGTAAAGGTCAGAGCAGTACTCTGTCCATCTGTCCAAGACTTCTTGTTCTTCTGTAAGGCAAATGCCAGACTTGCTTTGGATAGTGGAGACTTTGGGCTGTTTAACACTTGTCAGCCGCTTCACAGTCTGGTAGGCCTTCTTGCTGTTGTTCTTGTTCAGATTGTTCTCTATTTCCTGGCATTGATCTTCTATCCAGTTCTCCTTTGCTGTGCGCATGCCTTTTCGGATGTCATTGTTGATTTTTCGGTAGACATCAGCTCCCTGTGAGGTGTTCTTTTTCTTTTTTAGCTCTCTTCGTTTATCACACAGATCCAAAAGCTGTTACAGCTGAGTTGAAGGTATTGGTCATGGTGTTGACATCTATTTCGCCTGCCCCCAAAATAAGCAGTGGTGCAAATTTCCCTCCAATTGTGGCCTGAAATATTTTTGCCACCTCCGGGTCTTGCAGTTTGTCCAGGTCGAACTTCAGCCTAGTGCACTTTGCTGTATTTACTCTCTTCAAATGGAGCCGGAAAGACATCATCACGAGATCGTGGTCACTTCCAATGTCTGCTCCTGGAAAAGTGCGTGTCCTGCCAATGTTGATGCTTGATCTGAAGCGTTTCTTGACCATGATGTAGTCGATCTGGTTGTGATGTTCCCCGCCGGGACTGTGCCATGTCCATCGTCTGGATTTTTTGTGGAGACCAAGCGTGTTTGCCAGTACCAGATTGTTGTATCTGGCAAACTCCAATATCCTCAGACCCCTGTCATTTGTCTCGTTGTTGCAGTGGGGTCCGCATGTGTCTTCCCAGTTGTGGTGCGCATCTTGGCCAACCTTGGCATTCCAGTCGCCTTGCACTATGACTATGTCCTTCTTCGGCACTTGGTCAAGGGCCGCCTGTATATTTTCATAAAAATCCTCCACTTCGCTGTCTTCATAGTCTGATGTTGGGGCATAGGCCTGGATGATGGTAATGTTGAAAGGGGTTGCTCTCAGACGGATGGTAATGAGTCTACTGGAGACTGGGCGGCAACCCATGACAGTGGCTAGAATGTTCTTGTGGACCAAGAATCCAACGCCGTGTTCGTGCCTGTCAGCTCTACCGCTGAAATAGAGCTTGTGGCCTTTGTCAGTCGTTGTTTCACCTAGGCCTTTCCAGCGCAGTTCGCTGATACCTAGAACGTTCCATCGATAGTGGTCCAGCTCGTGGGCCAGTTCTTCTAATTTTCCTTCCGCAGTTAGGGTCCTGACATTCCAGGTTCCTATGACGATGTTGTTTCTCGTGCGGATCTTGCTAATTTGTCCATCAGTAGCATACTTTTCACCTCCGTCCTGGTGGCCAACGGAAGGCGCGGTCCTTGTTCCGGGCGACGACCGATCCGGCATGGAATTAGTGGATAGCCACTTTTTAAAAATTGTTCTCTAATGCTTTTGTTTGCCAGTATCAGATTGTTGTAATGGGGCAAGCTGATTAGCGCATGATTTGAGGGCTGCTGGGGTTACACCATCTGGCCCAGGGGCTTTCCTAGCAATCTGCTTCTTTGGTACCGCTGGCGTCAAAACCGGTCGTGCTTGACACGTGTCTGGCTTCTCCACGTGGTAACGCAAAAAAATACTTTTTAAAAATTGTTCTCTAATGGTGTGTATAGTTGTGAGATATCTCAAAGTACTCCCACACTTATTATTTTCTTCTTTTTCTCGCACGGGCCGGGAGGGAGGAGGGGTGGGGATGAGGGGGAGAGAGGGAAGGGAGGAAAATACACACAGCGGTACAATAAACACTGTAACAAATGTTTTTAAGCCAACAAAAATGTGTATTTAAAGTTAGAACTGACAAATTACATTATGATAAGAGGACAACTATGTTTTGCAATTTAGGGGCGTGGCTACGACGCGCATCGAAGTGGCTTCACTCCCTAGTAGATAAAATGACGTCACGTTCTCTCCAGTTATATTCAAATTCTTTGGGTGTATGACTCAGCGAGTTGTTTTTGGTGAATTGATGGCTTTAAAAGTGGGTAAAAAACAAAAACAAAACAACAACAACAAAAAAAAACACCACTTGTGTGTTTAAAGTAGCATGGCCATTAAATTAGAATGGATAGGTTAAGGGGGATACTTTGGAAAAACTGTTTTGGTTGTTTTTTTGTGTTTCAGCTCTTTGTCAATCCATATGGGAGAGTATAGGGATTACAAGTGTTAGAAAAGTTTGAAAACGAAGTGAAGCAAACGTACAGAGAGAGATGAAGAATCAAGAATTATGAAGAATCAAGAACAGGCTAAAGGGAAGAAAGATGTGAGAAAGAGGGTAGGAGGGAGGGGGGAGGAGTGTAGATCATAGAAATGGCCCCTTAAGCGAGAAGGAGGTGGTAGAAGTAGAGTGTAATCGGGATATATAATCTCGTGGCCCCTTTCACAATACAGGTGTGGGGCCGGGTAGCTCAGTTGGTAAGAGCGTCTTGCTAGTAACCGAAAGGTCGCTGGTTCGAATCCCGGATTGGTCAACGTGTGATCATATTATTTTCCCCTTTACCAACAACTGGCCCGCTGGTGTCAGTATAAATCGGTCCAGTAGTCACCTATATGCGAAAGTGTCGTGTGACTATAATCTACAAACAACACAATACAGGAAGACGAAGTTAGAGCGCTGTTTAAGAAGCAGATTGCTAGGAAGGCCCCTGGGCCAGATGGTGTAACCCCAGCAGCCCTCAAATCATGCGCTAATCAGCTTGCCCCAGTATTCACTGACATCTTTAACGCTTCCATCCAACAGTGCTCAGTGCCTAGGTGCTTTAAGACCTCCACCATAAAAAGAAAATCATCAGTGGGCTAAATGACTACAGACCTGTGGCCTTAACATCTGTGATCATGAAGGTGTTTGAGCACCTGGTGCTCCGCCACCTTCAGCGGGCTACAGAGAGCCGGATGGACCCACACCAGTTTGCGTACCGGAAGAATAGAAACGCAGAAGATGCAATGGCTCTGGGATTGCATTACATTCTGCAACATCTTGACACACCCAAAAGTTATGCTAGGATTCTCTTTGTGGATTATTCCTCGGCATTCAATACGATTATTCCTCACAAGCTGTATAGCAAGCTAGAGAGCATGGGAGTAGAACAGGTCTTGTGTAGGTGGCTACTAGATTTTATCCTTAACCGCCCCCAATCAGTAAGAGTAGGCAGCAAGCTCTCCGACCCACTGACCCTAAGTACAGGTGCACCACAGGGATGCGTATTATCTCTCCTTTTGTTCACCCTATTCACGAACGACTGCGTGTCGCACCATGGTAAGGTAGTCATATTAAAATTCTCAGATGACACCACGGTAGAAGGTCTGATCTCTAACAATGACGAGGGAGCATACAGGCAAGTAGTGGAGGAGCTAGTGGCTTGGTGCATAGACAACAATTGTAACGTGGGGTTTTATTGTTGCTGGGCTCTGCACAATGGAATGCTGTAACCCTCACGTCTTATTCTATGGGAACCGCTAGCGAGTCACCCGGTGAATTACTTTAATACATTTATTTGTTTAGCTCGGTCTGTGTTAAGGCTGGGGTACGGAGATAGATAGAAAAATGGAAAAGATCACTGTCACACTAGCTTTCACACGGCTATGAATCATACATAGTCCAGCCACTTGATAACAGTCAAAATCACACATTTATTTCTTCTACTCTATACACGATATTCGAAGTACGAATCTAACTTAAAAGTTCAATTGTCAATGCGAATGGTTCGCTCGCTGATAGTCTAGACAGCTATTTTTTCTTCATAGGGCACTGGCTACTACCGTTCATGAAGAGTGGACTACTGTGGTCCTTTCGATACAGTTTTAGTGCACTGTTTCATGGGCACTTAACTGAATGGATGCGTGGGTGAAGCGCTGCGTTGAGGTAGCTTCTGGTACACGCTGGGTTGTCGTGTAGTCTTTGACTTTTGGTACAACGTTTGGGGCTATCTGCGCACGATGCTGCAGATGCCTCGGCAGCCAACTCGAATCGTAGATTAGGTTCTATTCTGTGGTGAGTTGGGCTCACGATATACTGCCTGCTCGTCTGTAACATACGAGACGAAATTCTGCACAACCCTGAATAATAGGTCTGTGCAGAGCGTCTCACTGAAAGCCAAAGTAGCCCTCAGTGATAGCTCCACATCTCTATACATAAGCGACGAACATTCTGCTAAGTCGGTGGTCCACTGGAATCTCCACTCTAATTTCCTATACATACATAAATATAAATCGTGGCTAACTATACACATAAAGAATTAATAATATTATAAACATTCACTGGTACAGCCACTGGTCTGCAAGCATACATATAGGTTAAACAACAGTGGTTCAGTCAGGTATACAACATGGCGTCAAAACCGGTCGTGCTTGACACGTGTCTGGCTTCTCCACGTGGTAACGCAAAGTCAGACTAACAATTCAAATCTATGCATAGCAAATTCCACAAACATAATTTCAACAATAATATAAATACATCACGATGAAACAGAAGTATGTCCATTTACCTGTTCGACAATGTCAGGCCCGTGGCTACTTGATTGAATTCAAAAATTCAACAAGCACTGCTTCCTTGTTCTATCAGTGGAGATATTTCTCTGCTCGAGTGTAACTGTGTACTGCTCAGAGCTTTCCACACAACTGACCTCCTATCTGGCTTTGATTGAATCAGCCAGAACTGGTCCAAACCACTCTATTTGTGTCCCGATTGGCTGAAACAATCTAAGTGGATATAAAGTTCAAAACTCGATCGTAGGCCGCGATGATGTCACTAAACGGCTCGCGTCAGCTCGCAGTGTGTGTGTACACATCAGTTATACCTTAATCGTCTGCTATAGACTACAGTAACCTTCTAAGTTTTACTACTGCTAAACAAGCAAAAGCTCAAATAGTGAGGGGTAAACGGGTCTGCTTGTTACAACAATCTGGAATTAAACGTCTCCAAAACAAAAGAACTAGTGGTAGATTTCCGTCAAAACAAAAACAACTTGCAACCCCTGTCCGTCAACGGGGAAGTAGTAGAACAAGTAGATAGTTTCAGGGGGAAGTAGTAGAACAAGTAGATAGTTTCAGGTTTCTCGGCCCAACCATTTCCTCAGATTTAGGATGGGAAAAGCACATCACTGGCGCAGTCAAGAAGGCCCATCAGAGACTGCAATTCTTTCTCCGCCAGATTAGGGAGTTTCGATTGAGCCAAGCTATCATGGCCAATTTTTACCGCGCCACTGTAGACAGCGTTTTGACCTTTTCTTTCATTGTCCAACGCAAACATCCAAGATAAAGAGCGTTTAGACCGTGTTGTGCGCCAGGCTTCAAGATGCGTTGGTGGGGCCCTCCCGTTCATCGAGGCTTTACACGCGCAACGTGTCACACGCATGATGAATCCCACCTCGCCCACGTGCTCTTCCAGATGCTCCCCTCAGGCCGTAGACTCCGTTCCCTCCCCAGCAAAACCACACGCTCACTGAATGGCTTCTTCCCGTGGTCTATCAGACAAATACAAGAAATATTTAGGCTGCTCCTTATTGTGTGCACTTGTATAGTCATATTAGTCATGAATTGCGGGAGGGTGCTCCTGCGTGCGAATCTATTTTAGTCATCTGTATATTTGCTGTGTCTGATGATGTAGACTACATTAAAAATCATGCACCTGTTTTGTTATCTGTAATTCGGTTGTGTTTGTTGATGTCTGTATTTCTATGTTCTACATGAGTGTTCTAGTCAGGCGTGGGTCTGCTGTCTAGTATAATGGTGGTTACATAGGTCGCACTAGATCTATGCTTTATTTTTTTGTTATGTGTCTTGTGCATGCCTGCCGCTGATCTAAAGCATTCTTTGTGTCATGTATACTATAACTGTATGTATGTCACTTGGCGAATAAATCTTCAATTGATTTGAATTGAATTGATATCCAAAAGGTACTCTTCCTTGTGACAACGTGGGACCATGCATAAATTAACGTTCCAAAGGGGGAATAATATTCGGTTTCCCGTGTTCTAATTTTATCGATTACGTTATATCTTGCAATTCTGAAGTTAGTCCAGTCATTGGGTTTGTTTTTGCGTTTTGCTTTCTTATGGAGCTTGTTACGTTCGTTCAAGAGATTTTTTATATCATTATTGAACCATGGCGCATCGTGTGGGTGTATTGTGACAGTTTTGACAGGCATGCAAAGTTTGGCTATTTTAAAGAACGTTTCAGTAAATATTTCGCAACTTTTATCCACAGTCAAATCTGAAAATATTTTGTTCCAGTCTTCCTGATTCAGTAGTGCATGGCATTTGTGTCTATTTTATAATAGTTGTAAAGAGTGCGCTTAAATCTGATGTTTTTGATAGACTTTTGGTTAAGAGTAACGTAAGGAACACTATGATCACTGCAGAAAGGAGGAGAAATATCGACGGTTTTGATTAGACTAGGACTTTGTGTTAAGATATGATCAAGACAAGAGCTGGTGATGGTGTTAATACGTGTGGGTGACTGAATCAACTGGTGGGGCTGGAAGAGATTTATAATATCAAGGTAGTGGTGTGATATGTTGTTAAATCAGTCTGCATTAAGGTCGCCTAATACAATATATTTCTTCATATCATCGTTTGCTTTATTTATGCTCTCACTAATAAGATTCCAGTATTATATGTTTGCGCTCGGGAGGCGATAGAAGAAATCAACTAACAGGGCTTTTTGATTGTTTAGCTTTGTTTCAGTCCACACGGCTTCTAGGTCAGGGATTGCTTGGTAAAGTCTAGGTTTGCAGTAAAGAGTGTTTCTAACATAGATAGCTACGCCACCGTAAGTGCTTCCTGGTGTGACTAATCTAACGGGATGATGAAAGTTCGAGAGGAGTAACGAACTGTTGTGGTGTTGGTTAGAAAGCCATATTTCTGAAACTGCAATAATAGCCTATCAAACTTGTTGCATTCTGCTTCAAAGAGGAATTTTGTTTTCAAGACTTCATGCGTTTACGTGCGCTATGAAGATGTTGCCACAATCGTTAGTGTTTGGGGCCGAGTTAATTTTAATATCACCTGATTTAAGTAATAAGAGGGATTTGTAGAAGGAATTGGAACTGAAACCCAAAAAGATTAAAACATTTTCAGTGAAGTTATTTTGAAAGACAGTGCTGTTTCTTTCTTTAATACAGAAAGTTGTCAAAGTAAACAGTAGGAGTGATCCATTATTTCTTAGCTGTAGAATAATAAAGAACGGGAGTATAGATAACAGGGTTAGGAATGACAACAAGCGTCCCAGTGTCCTAGCAACATTACAGAAAAGGCTCACCACACATCTGTAATGATTTAGTTCAATACTTATTATTTTAGGTTATTGCACCGAGGAGAATGTAGAATGTGAAGGTAGGCGTGATAAGGTTAGTTTTGTTCTTTCTCAAAAGATTTAAAAAAAAGACAGAAAGAATTGGTATATGAACTTAAGTTGAAGAAGAAGAGAATGTAACATGTAACAAATGACTAACGTTGGTTCAATTAAAGGAGTGTAGGACAGCAGGACAAGAAGAAAAGCAACAAAATGACACAAGAGCCTGAAAAGCGAGGAGAGGGAGAGGAAGAGAGAGAAAAGATAAAATCAGATAAGATAAGATAGTTAATAGTGGTCTGCTTTTTTACATCTACTTCAGACTATGCGACCAAAGGCGCATCTGGTGGCTTGAGTTAGATCGTATATCGTCCAGCGCCTTGAGCAGCCCTTGAGCTGGAAAAGCGCTATATAAGATTGAATAAATAAATATGTCCCAGGCACCCAAATCTCGAGGTGAGAAAAGCCGAAGCATTATTGTGCGCCGCTCTTTCTCACAGGCGCTGTTTGTATCTAGACACGTGTGCGCCTATGCATGTGACGCGTCTCTCTTCTGGTTATCTATGAATACATAACCAGAAGAGAGGCGCGTCACAGGCATAGGCGCTTGCGTGTCCAGATGCAAGCGCCCGTGTCCATTATAGGATATTGTCACTTGCGCCTGTATGAACATCTCTCTCTCTTTTTCTCTCTCTCTCTCTCTCTCTCTCTCTCTCTCTCTCTCTCTCTCTCTCTCTCTCTTTCTCTCTCTCTTATTAATATGTAATAAAGAGAGAGCGACGCTACGTCTTCGGCAGTTCTCACAGTCAGATAGAGGTGCCCTTATCAGATAATGACAAATTGGATTAATCAATCCTCACGCATGTAAAGAAGTAGCAGTAGGAGGATATGTTGCCACGGACGACGTAGGCCTGTGTCGTGCTGGGTTGTGTTCAGACTTATTTACTTAGCCACTACTTTGCCGATCGCACTATTGTTGTGTTCAAACCATCTGTGTTTTGCCACTAGTGTGTTCTGCCTGTCTTCAATCAAGTCATTTGCAATTGGCCACTTACGTCTTCTACCTGTATTCAACCAAGTCACCTTTAGGTGGCCACCATTTTCTTCTACTTGCCGCCTTGCGTTCAGTCGAATGGTCGGTGACATGCATAGAGTGCATTAATTTAACTTGCTGTCGTCTATCTTACTCTTAAGCAACTGATCTCAAGAGTATAATCTACACTACACGTAAAAACAGGTCATAAATGTTACGTGATAAAACAGATCAGCTCTGAGCAATTCACCGGCCCCGATAACTCTATTAACTGTGGCCTGCTTGGTTGAGAACGGTGTGGTGTTGAGTGGACAAAATTGACAGTTTAGGACAATTAGTTGTTTCCCTTGCTTCAAGCGTGGCCGTTATAGCAGCAGCGCAGCCAACCAGACACAGAAAACCAAGCGTCGGACACCAGTCCAAGGAACAAGCATGGATCTGATGAAACAGCAGAAAGAGCAAGAGAAAGGAGGAACGACAGGCAGACAAACGTTCAGACCCAATTCCCCAAAGAATACAGCACAAGTTTATGACGAAAGACAAGACGGATCCGAGGACTGGGCACAAGGACAAGATGAAGAAAGAAGCAGTAGCCTCGAGAACTGGGATTATACAATTGCGCGAAGAAGTACAGGAGGGTCACGACATCTTCAGTACCTTTACGTGAGGGAAACTCTGGGAGGTAGGTTTCAACTTCTTTGTAGGTTGTTGAGTGCGTGGGTTTACGCGCCTGTGAGAATTGTGTACATGTATGTGTGTGTGCTTCAAGCAGGAGGAGAAGTGATGATTGATGCCCTCACCATTATCTGTAACAAGATCTGGCATAGTGGGGAGTGGCCTACACCATGGACCCAGTCGCTTGTCATCATTCTTCCCAAAAAAGGTAACGTTCAGGAGTGTGAAAATTACCGCACCATCAGCCTCATCAGCCATCCCAGCAAGGTCCTCCTGAAAATAATACTCAACAGGTTGAAACCCCAAGCTGAACAAATCATAGCTGAAGAACAAGCAGGATTCGGGGCAGGGCGAAGTACCACTCACTGAACAGATTTTCAACCTCAGAATAGTCTGCGAGTAATACCTACAGCACCAACAACATCTATATCATGTGTTCATAGACTTCAAGAAGGCGTTTGACCGAATCTGGCATGCAGCTCTATGGGCAACAATGAAAGTGTACAACATCAGCCCTAAAATTATTGAAGTCATCAAAAGCAAGTATGACAAGGCTACCAGTGCAGTCCTCCATAACAGCGCCATCGGGAACTGGTTCAGAACAACAATCGGTGTGCGTCAAGGATGCCTATTCTCTCCAACACTCTTCAACATCTTCCTAGAGCGCATCATGTCAGATGCTCTTGCAGATCACAAAGGCACAGTCAGCATAGGGGGTAGAGCAATCGCCAATCTTCGTTTTGCGGATGACATTGATGGATTGGCTGGAGAGGAACAAGAACTTGGACAGCTGGTACAGAGGCTTGACACCACCTCCACAGCTTATGGAATGGAAATAAGAGCAGAGAAGACCAAAATGATGTCCAACAACACCAATGGCATCAACACGGACATCAAAGTCCAAGGCCAATCCCTCTACACAGTTCATAGCTTCAAATATTTAGGAGCCATTGTATCAGACAATGGGTCCCGACAGGAAGTCCTCTCCAGGATCGCACAAACAACTGCTGCCCTGACAAGGTTGAAACCCATTTGGAAAGACAGGACCATCAGTCTACATTCCAAAGTAAGACTGCTGCGCTCCCTTGTCATCTCCATCTTCCTATATGCTTGCGAAGCATGGACCCTCACAGCAGATCTCCAACGAAGAATACAAGCATGGAGATGGGGTGCTACAGAAGACTTCTGGGCATTTCCTATACCCAACACATCACCAACGACGAAGTCCGACAGACCATCACACAAGCCATTGGACAACACGATGACCTGCTCACAGTGGTGAAGAAACGGAAACTCCGATGGTATGGCCACGTCACCAAATCATCAGGCCTTGCAAAAACCATTCTGCAAGGCACAGTGCAAGGCGGTAGAAGAAGAAGGAGACCGAAAAAGAGCTGGGAGGACAACATTCGAGATTGGACTGGTTTGACACTGAGCGAAGCCATCAGGGTTGCTGAGTACAGAGAAAGATGGAGTATGCTGGTTAAACGATCATCTGTGGTGCCCCTACGACCTCCGAGTTACGGGACAAGATAGGATAAGATAGGATAGGATGTGTGTGTGTGTGTGTGTGTGTGTGTGTGTGTGTGTGTGTGTGTGTTCCGACAGGAAGTCCTCTCCAGGATCGCACAAGCAACTGCTGCCCTGACAAGGTTGAAGCACATTTGGAAAGACAGGACCATCAGTCTACATTCCAAGGTAAGACTCCGGCGCTCCCTTGTCATCTCCATCTTCCTATTCGCTTGCGGAACACGGACCCTCCTAGCAGTTTTACAACGAAGAATTCAAAGCATGGAGATGAGGTGCTACAGAAGACTTCTGGGCATTTCCTATACGCAGCACATCACAACAACGAAGTCGGACAGACCATCACACAAGCCATTGGACAACACGATGACATGCTCACATTGGTGAAGAAAGGAAACTCCGATGGTATGGCCACGTCACCAGAGAATCAGGCCTTGCAAAAACCATCCTGCAAGGCACGGTGCAAGGAAGCAGAAGAAGAGGAAGACAGAAAGAGAGGTGGGAGAACAACCTTCGAGAATGGACTGGTTTGACACGTTTGTGTGTGTGTGTGTGTGTGTGTGTTGGTGTGTGTGTGTGTGTGTGTGTGTGTGTGGGTGTGTGCGTGTGGAAGGGGATTGTTTGTGCGATTGTGTGCATTTGTGTGTGTGTATGTGTGTGTGTGTTTGCGTTTATATTTAGACGGCGTTTTTTAAATTATAATAATTTCATTTAAGAAGCACTCTTGTCCCTCACAGGGAAGCTCCAAGCGCGTTACATGAAGCAGATTTACAACGTTTAAATTAAGAAAGTAACAAACAAAAATACGAAATGTCAAACATAAATCCAAAACATGCAATCACCAAAATATATATACATATTTTTTTTAACCTTATTGTCCCTTTTTCATAGGGAAATTCTGGGCGCCTCCCCCGGGGAAAGCCTAGTCGCAGCCTGTGGCGCGCCCAAACCCAACCTACCTAGCATTAGTTGTGATTTTGAAATTTTGCTGGGGAAGCAAACCGGAGTACCCGGAGAAAACCCCCGAGACGTTGCCCGAGTCGAAAGTAAATAAAATTCGGAAAAACATAACGCCCCGATGTTGGATCGAACCCACACCTGTCAGGCGCCATTGGGTTCTGGCCTGTGGACAAGGCAAGTTAGTCCCGCCTTGGCCACAACGGTCGCTCGAAATAGCAATCGGTAATACACACACTAGTAATTACATACACTAGTCATTAAAACAATTAATAGTTAAATACTTCAAATTATATGAGAGATTAGTCAAATATATTATAAAAATTAAAACCATTTTAACAGATCAGCATAAAGAAAATGCAGAACAAATACAAGGGATGGGGTGGGAAGAGGCGGGGATTAAAACTACCTGAACACGAAATAATCCAAGAACTGGGTGGTCGAGGAGTCGGTATAAAAGAGATAGCTCTATAAAAAGCGAGGTTTGTGGCGGAGAATAACACAGAGAGGAAAAACACGTTCATGAGAAGATGGCAGGAATTAAATAGTTCAGGGACGCCAAAGTGGCTGTCAGTCTTCACGTAGGTATTTCCTAAACAGATAGGTTTTCAAAGCAGATTTGAAGGCCGGGCAAAATAGATAGATCGCGAAGGGGTTTTGGTAGGGAATTCCAAACTGTAAGACCGTTTTCTGAATGTTTCCAGACCGATACAAATTTACAATTTGCAACATTTTAATAATTCAGATTTGTTAAGCAAAAATGTAACCATCTCTTTAAAGAATAATTTTATGCAAACGTAGAAACAGTCTCTTGACGAAAGCAACAAATGTTTCTTCTACAAAAGTATTAAATTACATTTTGGTCGTGAAAAGTATATATCTCAGTTACCTAATATTTATGTTCATACTTTGATAACAATTTTGTTTGTTCAGATCATGAGGCGAAGGTAATCCTTGGCCAGTCTCAGCTACGCAGTGTGGTATATATTTGTATTGCTGTATAGGCTTATGTGTGTATGCACTCTAGCTGGAATCAACGCACCTCTAAGACTTGAGCAGTATACACATTATTTATTTATTTATTTTAAAAGTGTGCAGCATAATGAGTGCAGAGTGTGTGTATGTGGGTGTGTGTGTGTTTGTGTGTGTGTGTGTGCCATGGAGAGCTCTTTTAGCCGGCCCACTTTGTTTTAGTGTGTTATATTTTGGCTGGTTGTTTCATTCAATGTACTTTACATTCCTGCAGGTGTGTCAAGAGACTCAATAACCAGCAGTGTGTCTACAGCAGTGGTTAACCATCCAACTAGTAAGTTGTTGTTGTTGATGATGGTGGTTGTGAGAGTGAGCAACTGTGAGGGTGTGTCTAAAATCACCATAGTGTGAATAGACGATAAACGAAATACTGAACTGAACTTGCTGCTGTTGCTGCTTCAGCTGCTCTGCTCCCTGGAGTAGTTCTGGCTCATCCCACAAGTACTCTCCCCTTCACTACCTGTATAGTGGGTGGGGGATGGAGGGAATGTGTACTTCTGGTTCAGCCTAGCTGTCCTGAAACCCCTTCCCGGGAGTACTCCTGGGACATTTTGGGAGTACTTTTGCGATATCCCATAAGTACTCCCCACCCAATGTTTTAAAATTGTTATCTAATGGTGTGTATAATTGTGAGATATCTCAAAGTACTCACCACACTAACTATTTTCTTCTTTTTCTCGCACGGGCCGGGAGGGAGGAGGGGAGTGGGGAAGGAGGAGGGAGGGAGGGGAGGAAAATACACACAGCGGTACAATAAACACTGTAACAAATGTTTTTAAGCCAACAAAATGTGTATTTAAAGTTAGAACTGACAAACAAATTAATTACGATAAGAGGACAACTATGTTTTGCAATTAAGGGGCGTGGCTACGACGCGCATCGAAGTGGTTTCACTCGCCTAGTAGAGAAATAATGACGTCACGTCCTCTCCAGTTATATTCGAACTCTTTGGATATGACACAGCAAGTACTTTTTGGTGAATTGATGGCTTTGATGAGAGTTAAAAAGAAAACCTAAAAAACCAACCTTGTGTGTTTACGGTAACATGGCCCTTAAATTAGGATGGATACGTTAAGGTGAATAGGTTAATGTGGATGGGTTGGACAAACAGTTTTAGTTGTTTGTTTAGTGCTTCAGCTCTTTGTCAGTCCATATGTGGGAGTGTACAAGTTTTAGAAAAGTTTGAAAACGAAATGAAGCAAACGTACAGAAAGAGAGATGAAGAATCAAGAACGGGCTAAAGGGCAGAAAGATGTGAGAAAGGAGGTAGGGTAGGGGGGAGGAGGAGTGTAGATCATAGAAATGGCCCCTTAAGCGAGAAGGAGGTGGGTGAGGTACAGTGTATCCGGGATATCCAAAAGGTACTCCTTGTGAAACCACGGACCATGCATAAATACACTTTCCAAAGGGGGAATATTTCTGGAATATTTCAGAAGTACTCCCCCTTGTGAAAACACGGACCATACATAAATAAACATTTAACAGGAGGGGGAGGGGTGGGTTAAGTACTTCTGGGAAAGGGGGATGGGAGAAGTAGTTCTAGGATATTCCAAAAGTACTCCCCGGGAGAGTAGTTTTGAAGAGTTAGTACTTCTGGAACGCTACACCGGTATTGTAATAGGGATGATAAGGTGGTGGTGGTGGTGGTGGTGGTGGTGGAGGTGGTGGTGGTGGGGGGGGGTTAGTAGTTGAGTTAGTTGTGCGTTGTTGTTGATGACGTTGATGTTCTGGTTGTTGTTGGTGGTGGTGTTGGTGATGGTGGTGGTGGTAATAATGATTGTATTGAAAGTATCGTTGCTGTTGTTAAAGATCGTGATCGAGGTGGTGGTGGTGGTGGTAATATTGGCAATAGTCATCGTCGTCATTATCATATTTTGTTGGTGATGAATGTTGTTCTTAGTCCCGTTCCTTTAGTGCTGTATTGGTTTGAGGTCATTGTTTTTGTGCTTGTTGGAGCTGTTGTGGATGTTGGTGGTGGTAGTGCTTCTTGTTGCTGATGATAATATCTTTTTAATATTTTGTGTTTGTTTCTTACAGTTCGCATACCCGGACAGGAGCCACCGCCGCCTCCCGTGTGTGGTGTGTGTGTGTGGTGTGTGTGTGTGTGTGGTGTTTGTGAATGGGTGCGTGCGCTCCAAGATATATATCTATATCTATATATATATATATATATGTGTGTGTTTT
Source organism: Oncomelania hupensis (assembly GCA_036898135.1). Classification (NCBI taxonomy): domain Eukaryota; kingdom Metazoa; phylum Mollusca; class Gastropoda; order Littorinimorpha; family Pomatiopsidae; genus Oncomelania; species Oncomelania hupensis. The sequence goes on from JBAHVR010000359.1 coordinate 50,603, forward strand.
TATTAATTATGAATCAAGTCTCAAAACAAAGAATAGCACATATTAGTTACTGACGTTGACCTGTCGCCTATAGTTTTACTTGTACCTCCGTAGGCTTCGATATACTTGTGTCCATGCACACATAGCCATGAGGGCAGCTGACAACCGAGAAGATAGTTTTGGCCGCACCCTAGCAAGGTTTCAAGGTTAGGCAACGTAACGTCGTTTCCCTCTTCCTAGTAGTTACACCCCACCCCTTCGCGCCACAAATTTATTAATAGCTGGGAGAGTGAAACTGACCAGAGAAATCTCTTTGAAACTGAATAGACGAGTTCATCACTATTTTAATTATTTGTTCACGTGTAAACGCGCGGTCTCGAACTATTTCTATGTGTGTGTTTGTGTGCGGGGTGTGTGTGTGTGCGTGTGTGTATGTATTGCATTTTTTTAAACTTTTTTTTTTTACTTGCACGTGACTTCTTTTCTGTTCTTATTTGTCTTTTTTTAAAAATAAAATTCCCCCTACTCCAAACTGATTTTTTCCCCCTCATTGTTTTAGATTGCTCCAGGCATTTATTTACCTTTTTAATCGGCAGCTACTATATTGTGTAAAGTTTACTCTTGGGTGCATGTATCTGTTTCTCGTTAGTTAGTTCATTTATTTCTTCATTACTTATTTTTCTTTTTCGATGTTATTGTATTTCTTGTCTCTTATATTATAGATATATGTTTGTTTTCTTTTTATTGTTGAGAAGATTAATTAATATACTTCTGTTTTAATTACTTTGTACTTGTTCCTGTTCGCCAGACATTTCATTGTTATCATTTGTCAAAGGATAGCGCTTATTTAAGCTTTGCTTTTGTGTGCCCTTTAAGTTCTCCCTGCTTTGCTTGTCTCGTGAATAATAAAATTCTGTTTAAACCAACGTCGAACAGTGTAAGCTCTTGGATAAGAGTCCATTGAATATTGAGCGATTACCATGTTGGCAGTACTTTAAATCTGTTGAACGGCCTGCAGTGCCAACAACAACAACAACAACAACAACATGACCATGGCGCACAGGCAAGCGTCCTCTACTCCTTCGGACGTTGCTGCTGCTGATGATGTCTTGTTATTATAATTATGTTTACAATTCTTGGAGTTGTAGTTGTTGTCGTTGTTGATGATGATGTCTTGGTATTGTTATTATGATTTCAGTTTATGGGTGTTCTTTTTCTTATATTTAAAAACAAAACTTCTTTGTCCTTCTTTTACTTTTTTTGTTGGGGTGGGGGTGGGGGTGGGTGTTTGGTTGGGAGGGTGAGGTTTTTGGTTTATACGCAACCAATGAAAGTACTCTTGAAATGAAAGTGTGTGGAATAATTAAAATTGCTTGATGCTCTTTATTAATAAAGCACTATTCCTGTCATTATAAGGGTTTGTGCGTTTGATTCTGTTAAAAACAACAAAATGTATGTGTGAATGAGGAAACATACAACGTGCTAATGTCCACTGCCGTTTATTCAAAAGGTGTGTGTTATAACAACTATTATCATAAATATAGCAAAGGAAGGACCCAGTCAAAGTAGACCACGGTAAAACAACGTATTGAACTAATGAAAATTAATAATAATAATAATAATAATAATAATAATAATAATAATAATACAGGATGCTTTCACGCACTTTTGTTTTTAATCGAACTCAAAGCGCGGCGATCTGAAGAGATCGCTATTACAGAAATCGGATTAGAAATTGAATTTTTATTTGTGAAATTTTTGATTGACTGCATCCAATACCATTATTGAAAGGAGGGAGGAAACCTGAGTACCCCGAAAAAAGACTGTGGAAGCAGCACTGTGGTAAAATTAGTTTAATTATTTTGAAAATAAACGGCATACTCAATTTGAATTTTAACCAAGGGGGTTTCAGCCAAACACATTTTAAAAATTAAGGACATCACAAGTTAACAAAATCCGCAAAATATAATTTGCGTTCACATCATTTCATACACCAGTGTCATTAATTTAGAAGAAAACAAAACACTTTACATATGTGCATGCATCCTAAAAACAATTTAAAATTTATTGTCGATAAGAAGTGGTAAGATAAATGAACTATTTGAATAATGACATCATGATATCAATACACTGACGTCATTTTTTTCTTTTTCCGTACTGAACATTAAATTATTAACTTTTGTGACAAGCTCAATGACGCAATATTGTTATTGTTAATTTCACAAGGTCGATTCGTTATTTAATACAATAAAATCTGGAAGAAACAAACTAGAGAATAAAACCACAATAGTCTTTTAGTAATTTGTACACTTTCAATTGTGTCCAGGGTTGGGTACAGCTTTTCTCCAGCCGGCCCTGAGTTGAGAGGACAGCGAGGCCACTAGGGGCTGGAAGGCCTCAACCTCGGCCACGTTGAGGTCCTCGTAAGGATCGCTGCTGTAAATGTACAGCTCTCTGGCGTGCACCTTGTCCCAGTGTTGCTTGAACGTCGCATGGTTGTAGCCGATCCATTCCGTGTAGCGGTAGTCCACGGTCTTCATCGTGTAGCCCATGATCGTCTCCTTCGACTTCCGCGCTGCACATTATGTGTGATAATCAAACAATAGAACAAAAAAAAGTACTATGGAGTAGTTATGTCCCTTCCAGCTTACCACCTCAACGACTGTACTAATTTATGTCCCATTCAGTTTCAGCCCCAAAAAGAATGTATGTTTTGCAATACCGTTTTTTCTATAATTGTGGTTCGCCCGTTTGAACTCCAACTTGTGGAATGTCCCAGTGAAAACAACATTTATAAATAAAATTTAAAAAAGAATGAATTTCGTACGGTCAGCCAGAAGAACAGTAATGAGGTATTAATTTATGTATGACGTTACACTATCCTATCCTATCCTATCCCGTAACTCGGAGGTCGTAGGGGCACCACAGATGATCGTTTAACCAGCGTACTCCATCTATCTCTGTCCTCAGCAACCCTGATGGCTTCGCTCAGTGTCAAGCCAGTCCATTCTCGAATGTCGTCCTCCCACCTCTTTTTCGGTTTCCCTCTTCTTCTACCTCCTTGCACTTTGTCTTGCAGGATGGTCTTTGCAAGGCCTGATGATCTGGTGACGTGGCCATACCATAGGAGTTTCCGTTAAAAAACGGTTTCTGTACGGTACTTTCAACTTACACGAGTGGTGATGATAAAGAAAAGTTAATTGCTCTCAAGATCTTGGTTAATGTTATAATGCAAGTCAGACTATCTATCAGTCAGTTAATTATGGCACATTCAATCATTATCTGCATCTTACTCTACTTAATTCTTTATTCAACACATGTTCATGCACTTGAACTATCAACCAAAACGCACTTATAATTTAATCTTAATGTATTACAATCATGTTCGGTTAAAAACATATATACTATTATTGTTTTCATCATATTTGGTTAAAGCTTTCTTTATAATGTCTGTTTTGCTGTCGCGTTAACTCACCACTTTGGTGGAGTTCTGCGTTCGTTAACTCACCACTTTGGTAGAGTTCTGCGTTATCCCTGGTCTCGTCTTCCAACTCCTCCTCGTCGAACAGGTCCACGTCACCCTTGGTCCTGTTCCACGTATCCTTGGCTCTTGGGTACTGGCTAAAAACCGCTGTCTTCCATTCCCCTTTCAGGGCGTTAGCGGTGGCGTCATGATCTCGTGACGACCTGGGGCGCATGGCGTTGCGGATGAGGGGGACGAGGCTGACGCCTTCCGTGCAGAAAGGGATGTGGAAGGAGACATTGGGGCAGAGAGGGGGCACCTCCAACCCTGCCAGTTCTGCGATAGTGGCGTACAGGTCTACAGCCTCTACCAAAGCTTCGCTCACCCCTCCTCCCACCTTAAGGGAATTTAAACAAATTGTCCATATACAGTTCAGGTCTGGTCATTGGGACCACAATAAGGAGTGTGCACGTGCGTCAGTGTGTGCGTGTGTGTGTGTGAGTGAGTGTGGGTGGGTGGGGGTGTGTGTGGGTGAGATGTGCGTACCTCTGTATGTATGCCCTATGTGTGCATGTTTGCCTGCCTGACTGTGTGCGTGGTATTTTTATTCTGACTGAAATCTTAAATGGGAAAACTACGAGTATAACATCCTCCTGTTTCTCTTCTTCTTCTTCTTCTTCTTCTTCTTCTTCTTCTTCTTCTTCTTCTTCTTCTTCTTCTTCTTCGTTTTCTTCTTCAGCTTCAAAAAGTGTCACATCACCACTATCATCACCACCACCAGCAACAGAAGCAAAAACGACAACGAGAATAACTCTTCCAACTGTCTCATCAGCAGCAGCACATCGTCGTCATCAACATCATCATCATCATCATCATCGTCATCATGTTTGTCGTCGTTATCGTCATCAGCATCGTCATTATCATCATCATCATCAAAGTCATCATCGTCATCATCATCACCATCAACAACAACAATACAACATCACCATTATCATCAACATCACTGAGAACATCACCTCATCACATCCAACAACTAAAATAATATTAACTCCATAACCACAACCACCGGGATCAGCGGACGCATCAGTAACATCAGCACCAATAAGAACAATAATATCACAAATACCACAAACGAAATCTCACCTGTCTATCGCCATTGTGATTTTGTTCACCTTTCTCTACAGGAACATTACGTTCTTTTCCCAGAATATCGTGGAAGGGGAAGTTTTGTCCAGCAGGTTTGGAAGTAACACCGGGCACGTGCACCATCATAGGGATTCTGGTGGCGATGTCGAAATTGGTCTGCTTGCACCAGGTTCCGTGGTCTCCAAGCTGCCAACCTGGTACATAGACTATGTTCAACAGCCTTATTTCCAGTCATTTGTGTTGTGAGAATGTCCGCAATTCTACTGTGTCGTACGCCGCATTATTCCTGTTCACTATTGGGTGAGCTTGTTTGCTATTTCTGCGGGCTAAGCCACCACGTGACTGGGATAAGCCGCCACGTGATCAGGTCATATCCGCAATCAAGTGCGAATAGATCATCAAATTGGACGACGCGTTTGCTTAATGAATATGTATTCCCACCCTGATCCATGCACCTCATCTCTCTCTCTCTCTCTCTCTCTCTCTCTCTCTCTCTCTCTCTCTCTCTCTCTCTCTCTCTCTCTCTCTCTCTCTCTTATTTTTTTTAATCGTCGTACCGTGGTCGCCGTGAAATGTGATGATGGTGTTGTTGGTCAGGCCATACTGATCCAAAGCCTGCAGGATACGACCCACCTGAGCGTCCGTGTAACTGGCGGCTGCTGAGTAGCTCTGACGTAGCTTGTACTGTAAATCAAACAAAGCAAAGTCCTGAGGAAGAAATCTCATGAGACATGCAATGAAAAATTAAAGAATTCCAACCACAATGTTTGCACATTATCGAACACTAATCTAAATCCTACCTAGGGGCATCTTCGTAGATCTTGTGCACAGAGTAGTCCTGAACAGTAGACTTACGCCTAGATGAGGACGAACGTTTTGATTGCAATCATATAAAAAAATCATGATTTGAGTCACTGATTTCGTGAGACTATCACCGAGTCATCTAAGTCAAATCAGTTCGCAGCGTAATTTGAGATGATTTTCCACATTTAGAACATGCCCTAATTTTGACGAACTGATTGCGAGTCATTCAGCATGGGAACAAATGAAACGCGCTACTTTGATCAAGTGAACTTGTGAAAATGGCTAATAATTCTAAGATCTGCCCGTTAGGAATGTTGAGCGTGGAAAATACCTGTGAAGTAATAGAGATGATACAGTCACATGAATGTTTAGGGGATATCGTCTTTTTCTCTGAACTTAGCAAATTCAATATTACTGTTAATGCAAAAATTCTTTGTAGCTGCTTTCTTTGATATTTGGAAATCTGCAAAAGTGATTCATTTACCCAAAGGAACAGATTTATCTGAATCAACAACTTCCGCCCAGCATCCATGTTGTCTGTTACTGTCTAAACCTTTTGAGAAACATATTCTTATTAATGTCATGCAGTTTATTGAACAACATGAGCTTTTCAGTCTGTATTTCGTACATTTCACTCGTGCCACACTGCCCTCACGTCTTTGTGTAATTCACTGCTATCGTCTATTAATCAATCCCAAATCTTGGGGACGGTTTTTCTGGATCACATAAAGGCATTTGACCATGTTAATCCTATAAGTCTTGTAGATAAACTTCTATTGTGCACCAAACATGATCGAATAGTCAACCTTCTTAAGTGGTTTCTGACTGATAGGAAGCAACAAGTATTCATTAATGGGACTTACTCTTGCATAGATAGTATCACAACTGGTGAACACCAAGGATCTGTTCTAGGTCCGTTACTATTTTACCTGTTTTATAAATGACATGCCCCTTCACATATCTGCAAGTTCTGTATCCTGTGATATCTTTGCTGATTGACTATCTACACTTCTTTTTAGGATCTAAACAAAATTCAGTCAGATCATCAGGATGCAGTTAATAATGTTGCACTATTGTGCAAATATAACAATATGTTTCTACATCCAAAAAAGGACTAAGAGCATGGTCATAACGTGCAGACAAAAATATCATAGAACGCCGCCCTGCCTTGACCTCGTTGTTGGGACCGATGTTGTTGAACAAGTAGAAACTCATCGCGTGCTTGGAGTTATTATTGATCATAAAATTAGATAGCATAAACATGTAGATTATGTTTGCAAACTTGTCTCCACAAATCTGTACCTCTTGAATAAATTAAACTTTTTTGTTGATCCTGATGCGAGGAGAATTCTTTTCACGTCCCACTGCCTTTCTCATCTCAGTTATGCGTAATCAGTATGGTGAGGTGCAAGAGAAGTGCACATCAATAAACTAAACTCTTTGCACCATAGAGCAGAGAAGATTATCGTTAATGATCCAAGTCTTTCATCATCGAAAAACTTTAAGCATCAAACCTAATGTCCTTATATCATCAGTTTTCATTCAACATTGTGACCCTCTTGTTTAAATTGCTACAGGGCCTGGCTCCACCTTATTTAAGCAAACTATTAATTGCTGCGACAGAACTTTAGGGGTCCAACAAATACATCCTGCCTCCAGCAAGAATTGACCTGTTTAAGAATAGTTTTGCATTCTCGGGACCTCTAATCTTGAACTCTCTTCCTGTAAACATTAGATCGTGTACCACTCTTCCTTCATTTAAACTTACATTAAGGCAACATTAACTTAATATGACTTAACTACTGATTTTGTCAACTGTTTCCCAATGTGCTACTTGATTAAGCATACTTGATCTACAATAGATGTTTTCTCTGCCACTGACTCCGGTAAAATCTCTTTGTTGACCCTTCTTGATCTCTTAGCCGCTTTTGACACTATCGATCACGCCATTCTCCTTCAGTACCTTGAGAACTCTTTTGGAATAAATGACCGTGCTCTAAGCTGGTTCCATTCATTCCTTTCTGGAGGTTTCCAATCTCTCTGCATCAACAACCACCTTTCTGAACCGTCCAGACTTGTCTTTGGTGTTCCTCAAGGGTCAGTTCCAGGTCCTGTTCTATTCACCCTTTACACATCTCCTCTGTCTCAGATCATCCAAAACCATGATATTTTCCACAATTTCTACGCAGACGATACACAGCTCAAAAACAGTGACATTCCTCAAAACCTTCCATCTATTAGGACCAAAACTTCTGACTCCTTTGAAAACATTTTAAACTGAACGATTGCCTAAAGCTTCAGCTCAAAGCTAACAAAACTGAAGCTATACTCACGGTATTTAACACAACCTGCCTTCTTCTCCATACAGACACTGTCATTCTTGGCCAAAGCACTATACTTATATCATATTCCGTCTCCCATCACCAGCATTGTTTCTTGTTTTCTTATTCAGACCACTGCCGTCACATCGCACGCCCCCAGTCCCTCACTCCTTAGCTGCTCTCCTCCCCCCCCTTCCTCCCTCGTCTTTTATAGTTTACTTGTAAATATTCTTTTTTCATGTTTTTTGCATTATGTCTTTTCATAGTTTATTAATGTCTTATTTCTGTTCCACTTCCTTTAGTATGTATTTCAATGTTACGTATAAATGCGTGAGAACTCCGCTTTAAACTGATGTCATTATATAAATACCATTATTATTATTATTATTATTATTATTATTATTATTAGTAGTAGTAGTAGTAGTAGTAGTAGTAGTAGTAGTAGTACTACTACTACTAGTAGTAGTAGTAGTAGTAGTAGTAGTAGTAGTAGTAGTAGTAGTAGTAGTAGTAGTAGTAGTAGTTGATAATTCATTGGGTTGTTTGTTATGTATTATGTAATTGTAACACCAATATTGATTGTCATATATCTTTTTTTGGGTGGAGAGGGAGTGGGGGGGAGGGGGAAGGGGGATGAGGGGGGTATGCTGCATGAGAGTGTTTACAGTTATTTTGTTATCGTTTCATTATAGTTATTTGTTTTGTCATTGGCAAGTATGACTGAATATCGCATGCGGAATGTGAGTGTGAATGTTACAAGAAACAATTGTACTGTACGATTAGGCTTCCGCCTAAAATCTGTATCATTGTTGTGAATAAAATGTCTGAGTCTGAGTCTGAAAATCGCAGAATGTGAGTGTGAATGATACGAGTCGGAGAAATGATTGTAAGATTAGGTTTCCACCGAAAATCTGTATCCTCGTTGTGAATAAAATGTATTAGTCTGAGTCTGAGTCTCTGTCTGTCTGTCTGTCTCTGTATGTCTGTCTCTCTGTCTGCCTGTCTGTCTCTGTCTGTCTGTCTGTCTGTCTGTCTGTCTGTCTGTCTGTCTCACTTAAGCACAAACACAACACTACAAACATACGCGCGCGTGCTCGCACACACACACACACACACACACACACACACACACACCCACACACACACACACACGCACACACACTGACAACCCACCTATCCTAGCCCCAATCGACACTCATTGCTCACCTGATATTCCAAAGGCACCAGTCCAAACGGATAAGGAATCTTTAAGGCTTTAACGTCATCAAGGGCTCTAAGGCCTGAATACGGATACCAGGCTACCTGAGGAAGCCAGGGAGGAATGTATGGATCCGGGGACAGCTGGATCTTCGACAGCGGATACAAATCTGAACACAGAGACGAACAGGTTTGCTAGTCAATGAGAACGAAGAAGAAAAAGAAGAATGGACATGTATGGACAAGGAGAAAGAAAAGAAAGGTCGACGATACAGCGAAGAAAAAGCTATAGAAAGATAAGTAGGAGAAGCAAATATAATGATGGTAACGACGACGACGATGCTGCTGCTGCAGCTACGGCTGCTGCTGCTCATGACGATGATGATGATGATTGAAATCTTACATACCGCAAATATACAGCAATAATAGTAATTCAATCACTATAATACAGTATAATATAATATTATAAATAAATATTTATTGCTATTTAATTCCATAAATACAGTTAGATCTATGTACCATTTTTTAAAAAAAGAAGAAAATCCGTAGAATAGATATGCGATAAATGAGGGAAAACAAAATAAATTCAAAAAAAGACCAGTTGACTTGAAGTTAAATGTTAATAGATTCGAAAACTGAACTTGAACACTTTACTCACCTAAGTATTCTTTGGGGTACCTGAAGGGCAGGTGAGGCTTGTGGTAGCCCATGCCCAAGAAGAAGGGTTGTTTGTCCAGGGACCTGTTGTACAGGAACTGTATACTGTAGTCCGTGTTCTGGATGTCTGGCAGAGAGCCGCCGGGCATTTTGGCCACGTCTACTGGACACACGGCGTTGTCGCCCAGTCCCCCATCTTCTTGGGGACACACCTGTCCGTTATAGACAGCAAAACAATGTTTAGTGACTGCTCCGCTTCATAGATGATACTTACTATTTACGTGCCCAGCGTAAAAAAACCCACCTCTGCAGCACCACGATTAAGCGCAAAGTCACGCTTGGCCGCACAATTTTACCCCGATTGAGCGCAAGTAGCTGACAGACCAAAGTTTGATATCACACGTCCATTAAGCCATGTTCAGTAAAATATTGACTACTGGTACTTATTTTAATTAGGCTATATTGGGACTAGGGTATCTTGGAAACCTCTAGTACTTTCACATGCTTTCCTCCTCCTCTGTGGGCTGGTATCGATGTCAAAGAAGTGCCAACAGCAAACGCGTGTGAGTCCTTCCAGAATGTCAAAGTCCCTCACCCGAACATATTAAAATTCCTTTAATCACTTAAACATGAGCAATCAATGGTCACGTTGAAATTGCGCAGTGCACCCAAGAAAAGGAAAATCCTCAGTCAGAAGAATGAAAAACATGACACACATGACACACTGATAGAAAGTTATAAGGTAAAAAAAAGAAAAAAGAAAGAGATTTCTCTTATATAGCGCACTTACAAGCTCAGAGAGCTTCTCAAGGCGCTGGCCCGTAATATCCAGCAATCACAAAATAGTATGCTGAAGTCAGGATTCGAACCCACGTCGCCCAAGACGCACTCACACAAGTCGTGCGCTCTGACCACTGAGCTATCCCTGCCGCCAATTAGGGCACGGGACCTCCAAACTTCATTAAACAATGTCTGAAAGAATTCTGAACCCATGCTTGTGAAACTGAAAGGAATTCATTTTAATTCAGTGAAATAAGTACAGTCGAACACGCTTACAACGAAGTACAAGGAAAAAATGTTCCCCTTTGTTATTCCCAATGTTTGTTGTACCCATGGTCCACGGTTAGTAACCGAATTGTGTTTTTGTATTCGTTATATCCGTCGTGTCTCTAAAACGAGTCTTTAATGTTAGATGTATAGCCCAGAACACGTCAAACTATATTCTCGTCCTATTTCAAAATGGGTTGTTTTTATAAGATTTTTGCCAGATGAAGGAAAGAGAGAGAGAGAGAGAGAGAGAGAGAGAGAGAGAGAGAGAGAGAGAGAGAGAGAGAGACCTTTGGCCTCAAAAGAGTGAGGTTTTTGTGTCTACCTGTGTGTCTAAGTTCGTGTGCTTATGTCGTTTCCTGTGGAATTGTCCATGAGAAGAAAGAAAGAGGGAGGGAGGGAGGAAGAAGAAGAAGAAGAAGAAGAAGAGAGAGAGAGAGAGAGAGAGAGAGAGAGAGAAAGAGAGAAAGAGAGAGAGAGAGAAAGAGAGAGAGAAAGAGAGAGATGTTTTCTTTGTACGTTAATGTGCACTTTCATCAATATAGATGTGTCTTGTTTTTTCACTGTCTTATTTTTTATGTATTAGAGTTCTTTTAAGGATACGTTGATGTACATTCATTTGAATGTGTGTGTAGGTGTGTGTGTGGGTGTGTGTGGGTGTGTGTGTGTGTGTGTGCGTCCTTCATTTCTTTTAACTTTCTGTATGATAATTGGCTTGTCTATGATATATACACATGTCCATTTTTTATATTTAAAATGTCAAGTATGATTGTGTTGCTATGATGTCTGTCAATTGTTTTTAAAGTTGATGTCTTATAAAGTGTTTTGATGTGTGTGTGTGTGTGTGCGTTTGTGTGTGTGTGTGTGTGTGAGTGGGTGTGTGGGTGTGTGTGTGTGTGGGTGGGTGGCTGTTTACCAACATCGGAGCAACTTTGAATATGACTGAATGAATGAAAACGCATTAATCCTTATCCTATCCCGTAACTCGAAGGTCATAGGGACACCACAGATGATCGTTTAACCAGCGTACTCCACCTTTCTTTGTCCTCAGCAACCCTCATGGCTTCGCTCAGTGTCAAGCCAGTCCATTCTCGAATGTTGTCCCCCCACCTCTTTTTCTGTTTTCTTCTGCCTCCCTGCACTCTGCCTTGCAGGATAGTCTTTGCAATGCCTGATGCTCTGGTGACGTGGCCATACCATAGGGGTTTCCGTTTCTTCACCACTGTGAGCATGTCATCGTGTTGTCCACTGGCTTGTGTGATGGTCTGTCGGACTTCATCGTTGGTGATGTGCTGGGTATAGGAAATGCCCAGAAGTCTTCTGTAGCACCTCATCTCCATGCTTTGTATTCTTCGTTGTATAAAGCGCAACAACATCACTCAGAAAGCATGCAATATTATATGCAATATGCAATACAACTATTGTCATTTTGACTGAAGAATCTGTATTCTGTATTCTGAGTGAAGCTACTTATCGTTGATAATGGAATTTCAAATCTGTTTAAGCTTTTTTGCTTGTGTGGATACGCTCTCACATGTGATATTATTTCAAGCAGAGTGAGCTGAATTAATTTTCGATTTGCCGCGTTGTTTTTAACCCTTAGGATACGATTGGGCCGATCTATCAGTCCTACCTGACTGTGCCAAAAAACCGTATTCGCTCTTAAATAACGAAACCGGTTAATTGAACGCTTTTTGTCCAAGAACGAGCTTCCCTTTGTATTTAATCGTTCCATATATTTTTTTATTTTTGGTTCTAAAAACGGGACAGGGCAGCTGCACGAAAAATTTAACTCTTTTTTTTTTTAAAAAATGCTGGTTTTCAGCTGTGTATATGTGAATGTGAGAATACATTTGAATAGCTTGGCATCTTGCTTATGTACGAAACGAGCAAAAATCACTCCGACCCCATTACAATGTCCAGTTTGATTTTTAGCCTACTTCGTCTTCTCCTTCTTGTGCCTCATCTCCGCGGAAAATGAGCATAAAACAAAATAATACCTTCTTGTGGTTGAATTTTTCTGTGGGAGCGTGGAAAGCCGGGTAGGTCCAGCTGTAGGGGTAATCGTCCGTGTTCCCAGAGGCAGGCCCTGGGTGGAAAATCTTGCCCACGGACTGAGTGACGTACCCGTTGTTCTTGAAGTGCTGAGGCAAGGTCGTGTAGTTGCCGGATACCTTCCGGAAGTAGGTTTTGAGATCGAAGATCCGGGTGGTGTCCGGTCGCCTCCCAGTCAGGAAAGACGTTCTGCTGGGCGAGCACAGAGCTTGCTGCAAACAAACGATAATGAGGAGGAGGAGGAGGAAGACGAGGAAGAAAAGGAGGATGGGAGAAGAAGAATGATTGAATAAACATTGAAGTTTTAATGTCTGCCCACCATTGGTATACAGCAGATGGGGGTTAACCACCCTTGGAAGAAGGCGGAAAGGGGATCTAAATCAACACTGAAAAACAACCAGAGCAATCATAGTGCAAAGTTGGATAGTTAAAATTTGACACTCATACTGCCCACTACGGGATTCGAACGTGGGTCATCGGTGTGCCAGCGAAAGCTCTACCACTGAGCTACGGAAGGGGGACAAGAGGAAGAAGAAGAAGCAGCAGCAGCAGCAGCAGAAGAAGAAGAAGAAGAAGAAGAAGAAGAAGAAGAAGAAGAAGAAGAAGAAGAAGAAGAAGAAGAAGAAGAAGAAGAAAATGGTAAAGTTTAAGATTAGAAAGAAGGAGACGAGAATGAATCGAATAATGAGTTTGATCCTGCATCGGCCAGCGCCTTAAGCAGCTCTGAGCTGAACCTGCGCTATATAGAAACGATAAAAAAAACAAAACTAACTCACTGAGGGAAAGGAGGAAGCAGAAAGAAATTGACGATAATGATGATAATAATGACAATGATGACGATGATGACGATGATGATGAGGAGAAGGAGGGGAAAGAGAAAGAGGAGGAGGAGGAGGAGGAGGAGGAGGAAGAAGAGAATATGGATCAGAAAGACGACCAAGATAATGATGATGATGATGACGATGATGATAATGATGAGGAAGAGGAGGAGGAAGATAAAGAGGAGAAGGAAATGATGATGATGATGATGATGATGATGATGATGATGATGATGATGATGAAGATGGTGCTGATGCTGATGATGATGATAACATGGAGGAGAGAATATGACAATGTCCCACCTGTACATAAGCTTTGTCAAAGCGGACACTGTGGGCGGCAAGCTGGTCAATGTTGGGAGTGACCATGTTGCTTTCCCCGTAACAACCCAGCTTAGGCCTCAAGTCGTCCACCACCAGAAACAACACGTTGGGACGAGACTGGACCACTGAATCATCATCATCATTATCATCATCATCATCATCATCATCATCATCATCATCATCATCATCATCATCATCATCATCATCATCATCATCATCGTCATCATCATCATCATCATCATCATCATCATCATCATCATCATCATCATCATCATCATCATCATCATCGAGGATAACAATGATGACGATGGTGATGAAATGTATCATCATCATCATCATCATCATCATCATCATCATCATCATCATCATCATCATCATCGTCGTCGTCGTCGTCGTCGTCAGCATCATCAAGGGGGAGGATGACGGCGAGGAGGAGGAAGAGGTGGAGAAAAATGAAAGGGAGGAGAAGGAGAAGGATCTCACCTGCCATCACATTGCTGAGAGAAGCAAGGAAGGAGCATACGAACGTTAATCGATTCATGTTGAACCTTGTGGAATTATATGACTGCCTTGTCGGCGAATTACACCTGCACACCAATAAATACAGTTTTAACAAGAGAGCAAGACATCGAAATGTTTTCTCTGGCACAAACACTTCAACACATCTCTCTTCTTTTTTTCTTCTTTTTTATTTTTTAGAAATAAATTGGTGTTGTGTTGTGTTGTGTTCCAAAAACATGGCTAAGAAACCGATCAACAGACCAACAGATCAACGGACTGCCCGAAAGTGATGGTTAAGTCATTAAAACACATGTACATGTACCTCCAAAATCATCCAAATCGGTGTTCTCATTTATTGTATTGTCGTTGGTTGTAGTAGATTTCCTCCATTAAGACATAGATATAAAGCACTCATTCCTCAGCCCCACCCCCCTCTCTACGACCGTGTGCTTTGAGATATAGTAAATGCGATGAGATATGGGGATGGCCACAATAACAACAACAACAACAACAATAACTGGTAGTGATATCATCCCTGTATGAAGTTTGATCAATTGTCCTTTTTGGTGGTTTCTGAAATATGCTTTACAACAGGCCGGCCGACTCATCGACCCAAATGGCTCGTTCTGTTCCATTTCCGTCCAAATCAAAGTATTTGCAAATAAGTCTGGGAATTCGATTTTGTTTCTCAATAAACTAAAAATGTGTTACATATAATTTATATTTATAACACTGTTCAGACAAGGGCATGCTTGCTGCATAATAATAAAAATTATATTAGAAGTGGCTGCAACCTTCACGCACGATGTAGTTGGAGACCAGGGTTTGATCCTGGCTTGGATAAAAATTTAGGACATGTTGATCAGCGGCCTCTTGAGCAGATCTTTTGAACTGATAATCGGGCTCAATAGAAGACATTTAAATTAACATGTTTTCTCCTGCACTTTTTTCTTTTCTTTTAGTATTTTTTTTCTTCTGTTTCTTGGTTTGTTCTAAAATTCTCAAACTAAGTTTGTTAATTCTAAAGATTATTTATTTATTCATTAAACCTTTTCTGGTTTGTTTGTGATCTTCGTCAATTATGTGTAATTACTTTTTGCCTGTCACATGATTAGTATGGTGAATGATATTTACACAGGGTAAACTTATATATAAGATCGCTTGTTGCCTATCCTGTAAAGTATTGTTTATTTGTCATTATGTGCTTTCTTTGAAGAAAACCTGTTTAAACCTATTCAAAGTTGAACATCTTTCACAGCAATGTGATTTTTTAATTTTAAAATTAGTGTGCGGAGCCCTGTTGTTTGATTACTTAGAATAAATGACAAAATAAAGCCAAGATATCAAACCATAATATAGGTGAGTAGTAGTAGTAGTAGTAGTAGTAGTAGTAGTAGTAGTAGTAGTAGTAGTAGTAGTAGTAGTAGTCTGCGTTCGAACTATGTCAATAATAATAAAATATAAAATAAATCGCAATAAATATGTCTACAACTTGCTCCGAACAACTACCAATTTCTATAACTCTTGTTTTATTTAGGAGACTTGGTTTCCAAAGGTAAGCTAGATACAGTAGTTGGATGACAAGCAAAATCGTTGATACTTACTGACACACCGTCAATGAAGCACACACTAATGCAAAATACTGTTATACAAGTACGAGATAACGCAGTGCTACAAATGAAGATGAATTTTTATCGGCGTTATCAACGAGTTGTTGATCCCGTTTATAATCCCGTTGTGCACTAAACACAAACGTACACCGTAAACGTAACCACGCACACACCGTACACGTACACATACACATACCACACACACAAACACACACATGCCACACACACACAAACACACACATACGCACACACACACACACACACCTCAACACACACATACATTTGTTGAGCATAATATGATTAGGCTGTAGAGGCAACACTAGTGAAAATCGCCAGCGAGAGGGTTCGTTAACGGCAAAAAGGGTGTCACTTAGTGGAGCGATTCAAAAGAACGCCCGCCCAATATGAGTGCGTTGACCGCAGCAGGCGATGTAAAATGTTCAATTTTTATTTATACGCATTTATTAGTTTCAGCGCTGTAAAGTTCGAAAATTATACCTGTGTTTGATTTTGGGCGTCCGGTGTCCGTCCGTCCGCCCAGCGTCCGGAAGTGACATTTGCGCACTTTTCTCTGAAACTAATGGACCGGTTTCTTTGAAACTTAATATTTAGTTAGGAACTAGTGAACACTACCAGACGGCCCAAAACAACAAAAAATGCATGTTGGGTGAGTCATGATGGTGATGTCCTAATTTGTTTTTTTGGTTTTTTTTTTCCTAAAACTATTTTCTCCCAACTACTGAAGGGATTTAGTTTTCAGTTTGATACGTACTTAGGCTTTACCTGGGCCTCTTGTGCAAACGTATGCAAATCGAGTGAAATAATCATCGTGACGTAATTTTATTAAAAAAATTATTATGGGGTTCATCATGGATTCTACTCTTTCTATGAGACAGCATATCACTAGAGTCTGTCGGGTTTGCTACTTTGAGTTGAAGAGAATTAGTTCAATTAGGAAATTTCTATCAGAAGACACCACAAAGACCTTGGTTGCTTTGTATTCTATCTAGATTAGATTATTGCAATTCCCTTCTCATTGGCTGTCCAGATTCTATCCTCTCTCTGCTTCAAAAAGTTCAGAACTCTGCTGCCCGTCTACCCTCCACACCTCTCCTTGTTAAGCTACACTGGCTTCCTGTCGCGGATCGTGTTAAGTATAAAACTGCCTGTATCTGCTACAATATTGTCATCGGTTCTGCTCCTTCTTATCTATCTGACCGAGTCTCCCTTTACACTCCATCTCGTTCCCTTCGCTCATCCACTGACTGTCGTCTTCTCCGTCAGGGCCGTTACAAAAGAACATCTAACGGTTTCCGCTCTTTTGCTGTCCACGGCCCTCACCTATGGAATTCTCTCCCCTTTCATGTTTCTACATCCTGTGAATCATTCAAATCCAACCTTAAAACGTATCTTTTCTCAAAAGTCTTTCAGCAGTTGTAAAAGGGGTTTGGAGGGGTGGGGGGGGGGGGGTTAAGTAGTAATTTAGTATGTTTTTGTCATATTGATTTACACAGCAGTAGTATGTACGCGTGAAAGAGTAACTTATCTGATAATTAAAGTATATTTATAGTGTGTATATGTGTTTGCGTAAGAAAGTGTGCGTGTATAGCGCTTAGATCCTTAGGGTAGGCGCTTTATAAATGCTAGTTATTATTATTATTATTATTATTATTATTATTATTATTATTATTATTATTATTATTATTATTATTATTATTATTATTATTATTATTGTTATAGTTTAAATTTATTTATTTGTAACTTTGTATGTAATTAGAGTGTTCAGGTGCCTTGACCCTTAAACGTAACTGTGATGTATTGAGTGACGTCATCGTGTGATGTCATCATGATGACGTCATCATTTTTTCAATCCTATTTTTTCCTAAACTGCTGAAGGGATTTAGTTCAAATTTGGTATAATAGACGTTACCTATGCCTCTAACGTAAAGCCAAAATTATGCAAATCGAGTGAGGTAATTGTGATGACGCAACCTGTCAATTTATATATATATATATATATATATATATATATATATATATATATATATATATATATATATATATATATATATATATATTTTTTTTTTTTTTTTTTACAGTTTCCTTTAAACTTTGTATGTAATGAGTAAAGATGCGTTTTATCCTTTTCAAAACTTACATAAATCGAGTGACGTTATCGTAATGACGTAATATTTTTCTTTTTATTTAGTTGTTTATTTTGCGCACTTGTGTGTGTGTGTGTGTGTGTGTGTGTGTGTGTGTGTGTGATATATAAATATATATAGAGAGAAGGGATGGGGGGGGTAGGGATTGAGGGAGAGAGAAAGAGAGAGAGGGAGGGAGGGATTGAGGTTCAGGGAGAGAGAGAGTACGCGAGGGAACTGTAACGCGTCCCTATATTTGCGTTATCTTGTGAGAGTTAATCTAAACTACTTAATTTTATACTTGTATGGGGAACGGGCATGACAAACCAAATTAATATACAAGACATATAAAATAAAACCAGTCTCACTGCCGTTCACAAAGGGTTTGCCATGCGCTCAAATAAATCACAATAAACTATAGCTTATCTTCATTTTATCCAATTTTAATAATCTAACTAGTACACATCATTCAAGAAACATAAAATTCACATGCACATAAACTGTAACTAACAATACATAAAATGTTCAAATAAATTCATTTCATCTTACCTCATTTTCTTCTCTTTTCCACTCTCCTTTCCTCCCTTGGAAAACCACTAGTTCTTACCCTAAAAATCAATCTTCACTCACTAGCTAACTTACTGACTACTTACCATCTAATTCTGCACCCACACCAATTTCTAAGCATTGTACACCCTACACTTATACTCTATATATATTCTACAACTACTATAAATTCTCTCCTGCTCTTAGACACATTATGAATTAAAACACTCTAAGGGCTACACCTAGACAAGATGGAGCAAAGTTGTTCTAGGTCTGTCAGAAGCAGGAGACCAGAGATAAGAGGGCGAATCCTTTGTCTGTCCTGGGTTAAATAGTACAAGTTTCCCAGGAAGCATTTCTCTACTTAAGGAGATGTCTTAATTCCTACGTCATTACCACGTGACTGACCGCGCCCCATTACCTATCATGTGATCAAAACTAATCATGGTCTTGCCCACAAAGAATGTCTGAACATGTGTATGCGTCATTGTCTGTCTATGTAGACTATAAACTTTCCCAGCTAGTAATTACTGACCAAGCAAATGTGTATCGCACGTGCCAACGTTATACTAACACTTTGTACACCGGAGTCACTATTGTAACCAGGCTAGACTAAGCAATCTTTAATCATCTCTTACCACTATCTTATTTCCTTGTACAACTTTGTTCTCTAAGATTATAATTCATATCTTCCTTTCTTGTACAACTTTTCCCTCAAAGGTTATAGAACTCTGCACTCGTTAGGTTCCAGCACTTGTTAGTTTTTTGTTGTTGTTTATTTATTTATTTATTTGTTTGTTTGCTTATTTTATTTTATTAATATTATTTTAAATAGATGCCCACCTTAAGTTCTTGCTCTTGTAAATGGAGGACAATCTGTCTCGTACACATTTTAATGTAATGTTCACTGATCTTGTGTGTGTGTGTGTGTTTGCGTGCGTGCGTGTGTGTGTGCGTGTGTTTGTGTTTGTGTGTGTACGCCATTCAAATAAATGTCCAGATACTCACAAGCCTAGCCGCAAAATAAGCATTTTCTTTCCGGTATTGTGAATCGGTTTTATGGTAACAAAGCAAAAGGAAAAGTTGGAGTGATAGACCACTGTCTGAAATATCTGCAAGTTATCACAATCGGCTCATCCAAGTTTTAAATACAACAACTCTTATAGTGTCTTACACATTGTAAAGTGATTGATCTGTCACGTTTGCTGTCGGAGACCAGCTAGTATACAAATGTCATCCAATCTCTATCTAATACTAATGCATTCTTTGCGCACATTAGACATGTGATTTACGCATAGCGCATGTCAAAGTGAAGAAACGCAATCAACAAATGGCGCCCACAATGGGTCATGGGGCAGGTTAATGCTGGACCGCGGAAACTGTTAAAGACAGTCACTCACTTTTAAGTCAGTGAATGGAGACTGACTGGGAGTAGTCAGTGGCGGCCCAAGGCATACATGTCTCCTTTGAGGCTGCTCTTGATGACTTAATCTTGCCTTGGCTGGCCCCCTTCCGCGCAGAATGCTTTGGTCCCCGCCTGACCATTCGTCTTCTGCGTTTGGTGGTCAGTAGGACTACATTGTCGGCGGGCACACTATGCAGGTTGGCGGCAGTGACCTGCAGAGAGTGTCGTGGTACTAGTAGCCGGCAATCCGGTTTACTATCAACACGCTTCCCCGCCTTGCAAGGTAACCATTTTGATTTCCCTCTTACGAGGGATAAATAAAACAAACAAGTTGAGGTTGGGCTGTTTTCTCATGGAAGTGGCCGAGAGCCTGGAGTCAAATACTCCGCTCTGCTGCAAATGTTGAAAGAATAATATTAAGAGCACTGAGCCATGAATGTCCAAGTTTAAAACGCCAAGTATAAAAGTAGCCTATATACTATGTATCCTTTGATCACCCATCCAAGCAATAAGACCGACGGGACTGACTGAAAGAAAGCGCACGATGGATCCACAATAATAATAATAATCAGATGTCAGAAATTACGAAAAGAGCAATGGTAGATGACAGAAAGCATAAATATTGTCAACCGTTCGATGATGAATGATATAAACATTGCCAGCAATCGATGATGGAAAAACAAAGAATTGCTAACGCAGCTCGTAAACATTGCCAACAGCTGCTACAGCATAAATCCAGTCGCATCCAAAGATTAACTTGCATAGTACAATTTTCACAGTATAGGAATATGCACAGTAGTAATCTCTGTTAGTCTGAGGGTAAGAAGAGAGGTGAAGAGTGGGGTGGGAAAGGGCAGATTGAAGTAAAAATAAAATCTACATTTTGCTGGATAGTACCAAGTTTGTTTCCTTTTGCAGGTCTTCTTGCTTCTTCACCACTAGATATACAACAGGCACGCAGAAAACCGAACTACGACTTATAGTTAGAAGAAAGAAAACGAATAATAAAAATACTAATTAAACTAACACATGTTGATGCCGGAGATAACAAGTTTGTGATGAGATTACTAGTTTTACCCTGCCTATTTACTATTTAGCCTTGTTTAGTCATTGTAACTTTAGAAAGTTAGAGTATTACACAGCAGCTGATTACAGTATAGGAGGTACACACACTGCGAGCTTGACGCAGGCAGTTAGTGACGTCAGCACTGTGTGCCTTGAATCTGAAAGTAACCAATGGGACGCAGGCAGAGCGGTTAGAGCCGGTTCTGACTGGGTCAAAACCTAGCATAGCTTAAGTCAGTGCTACGAAAGACACCGAAGTCTACACAGCTAGACCGGAGCAGAGAACTATCTTCACTCATAGACCAGGAAACAGGACTTGTGAATTTTAGAATTCACTCAAGTAGCCATGAGGCCTGACTTTGTCAAACAGGTAAATGAACATACTTCTGTTTCATCGTGATATATTTATATTATTGTTGAAATTATGTTTGTAGAATTTGCCATGCATAGATTTGAATTGTTAATCCGAATTTGCGTGACCACGTGGCGAAACACGACCGGTTGCGCCGCCATGTTGTATACCTGACGGAACCACTGTTGTTGAACCTATATGTATGTTTGCAGACCAGTGGCTGTACCAGTGAATGTTTATATTATTATTAATTCTGTATGTGTGTAGTTAGCCACGATTTATATGTATGTATGTATAGGAAATTAGAGTTGAGATTCCAGTGGACCACGGACGTAGCAGAATGTTCGTCGCTTATGTATAGAGATGTGGAGCTATCACTGAGGGCTACTTTGGCTTTCAGTGAGACGCTCTGCACAAACCGATTATTCAGGGTTGTGCAGAATTTCGTCTCTTATATTACAGACGAGCAGGCGAGCTATCCCGTGCGCCCAACTCCACAGGAAAACCAAGTTGGCTGTTTAGCCCCTACAGCACAAGACTGAGGGAGCAAGCCTGGAAAACCTCCTGCAAGACCCCACAGCGTGGCACGGGACCAAACTACACGACGACACAGCGTGTACCAGAAGCTACCTCATCAAAGGGCTTCAAACCACAAGCTAAGTGCCCAGGAATCAGTGCACTTAAACTGATAGAAAAAAGGACCACAGTAGTCCACTCTTCAGAACTGTAGTAAAACGGACCACAGTAGTCCAATCTTCATGAAATCTAGAAGCCAGTGCCCGATGAAGACATAACAGCTGCCTAGACTATCAGCGATCGAATTATTTGCATTGACTTATGACATTTTAAGGTAGATTAGTACATCGAAAATCTTGTATAGAGTAGAAGAAATAAATGTGTGATTTTAACTGTTATCAAGTGGCTGGACTACATATGATTCATAGCCGTGTGAAAGCTAGTGTGACAGTGATCTTTTACCATTTTTCTATCTATCTCTGTACCCCAGCCTTAACACAGACCGAGCGAAATAAATAAATTTATTAAAGTAATTCAGCGGGTGACTCACTAGCGGTTCCCATCGAATAAAGCGTGAGGGTTACGCATCCATTGTGCAGAGCCCAGTAAACCCATAAACCCCACGTGACAAAGTTAAACATTAGGTTGACATCGAGATCTGATTTAAGATGTAAGATTTTTATTCAATAGACCTCTTTAAAAAAACACAACCTAGGTCGGATAAGTGAAGCGCTTTCTTAATAAATAAAATATTGGCTGAAATCATCATCATCATCATTATCATCATCATCATCTTTTCTTCTTCTTCTTATCACTCCTTTTTCTATAAAAAAAAAACAACCCTGACATCTATCTATCTATCTATCTATCTATCTATCTATCTATCTATCTATCTATCTATCTATCTATCTATCTATCTATCTATCTATCTATCTATCTATCTATCTATCTATCTATCTATCTATCTATCTATCTATCTATCTATCTATCTATCTATCTATCTATCTATCATCTATCTATCTATCTATCTATCTATCATTCATTGATATTCTTCATCTTCTTCAGTTTTTTTCCCATCCGTTTGTTGTCCTTTAATGCAGTACAAAATTGTTTTTTATTGTTTGCGTCTGAAGTCGAAATCAAATTGCGCAAAAACGTAGGGGCTTATACAATTTCTAAATCACGCACAGAGACGACTGTTTCCTTATTATTAGCTCTGTGTGTGTGTGTGCGTGTGTGTGTGCGTGTGTGTGTGTGTGTGTGTGTGTGTGTGTGTGTGTGTGTGTGGGCATGTAGAAACGACGTTCTGATGACACACACATGAAACTCCACATGGTTTCTTCTGACCTTTTTGGAAGGCCGTACTATTTTGACGTCAAAATAGTGCTCCGTTGAGTTAGAGCTGTTTTAGGATTAGGGTTAGGTTAAGGGTTAAGGTTAGCGTTAGGAATAGCTTCAAAAAATGGAAAATGTCAAAATAATGTCAAAAAAAATGGAAAGTGTGACAAAATAATCCCAGTTTTTTTCACAACAGTCATCAGTGTGTGTGTGTGTGTGTGTGTGTGTGTGTGTGTGTGTGTGTGTGTGTGTGTGTGTGTGTGAGTGTGTGTGTATGTGGGCATGTAGAAACGACGTTCTGATGACACACACATGAAACTCCACATGGTTTCTTCTGACTTTTTTGGAAGGCCGTACTATTTTGACGTCAAAATAGTGCTCCGTTGAGTTAGAGCTGTTTTACGATTAGGGTTAGGTTAAGGGTTAGGGTTAGCGTTAGGGATTGATTGATTGATTGATTGATTTATTGTTGCTTTAGGTCCAGCGGACTCTTCCGAGCCAAATCAGGACCGGACAACCCCCGATCCGCATAAAAGATCTGCCGAAACAACCCTAGTGGGAAAATTGAATGCCCTCCACCGGCCAGTCACTTTACAATAAAGACATCCCACGCGGGGGACGGCTGAGGGTTGACCTCAACTACGCGAACACCCCGGTTACAAAAACAAAATAGAATACAACCATCATTATAAATCATCAACAAAACACATACATATAAAATACCTATAGTGCGAAATAGTACAATCATAGGAAACCCTAGTGACCACCCGGCAGAAAGCGTCCAACACTCCCAAGCTGATCCAACAGACCTCATACACAAACAAGGAGTCTTGTCCAGGAAGAGTTTTCAAGAAAAAAGGTAGGTCATTGATCTAGCGAAGAAGAAGAAAGTATAGCAGAGTGATAGGACAGATCAGGAATGGGAAAGAGCAAATGATGAAGACAGCGACAGTGGGAATTTAAAGCACTAAATTTCCAGAAAGTGGGGATACTATTTATACTGAAACCCCCGGCACTCCAACGGGGGGAACTGTTGCCGCAGTGAATTAGTCATGCCTACAAAGGCAAGACAGGTTTTCAACTGGGGCTTTCACTGTTCCCTTTATAGGTTAGAACAATCTACAGTGACAAGATTGCTCATGACCCCAAGGGGTAGCGTTAGGGATAGCTTCAAAAATTGGAAAATGTCAAAATAATGTCAAAAAAATGGAAAGTGTGTCAAAATAATCCCAGTTTTTTTCACAACAGTCATCAGTGTGTGTGCGTGTGTGTGTGTGTGTGTGTGTGTGTGTATGTGGGCATATAGAAACGACGTTCTGATGACACACACATGAAACTCCACATGGTTCCTTCTGACTTTTTTGGAAGGCCGTACTATTTTGACGTCACAATAGTTCTCCGTTGAGTTAGAGCTGTTTTATGATTAGGGTTAAGTTAAGGGTTAGGTTTAAGGGTTAGGGTTAAGGATAGCTTCAGAAATTGGAAAATGTCAAAATAATGTCAAAGAAATGGAAAGTGTGTCAAAATAATCCCCGTTTTTTTCAAAAGTCATCAGAACGTCGTTTTTACACAAATGAGTGTGTGTGTGCGTGTCCGTGTGTGTCTGTGTGTACTGTTAATTAATGTACATACTTATGGTTTAGCAGTTTTTACTAGGCACGTTTTTGTTGTACATATTTTATTTTGTTTTAATACTATTGCTTTTTTAGTGCATTGTAAAGAGTGGCGAGCCCATGTTTGTTGGGGTACCACGCTATATTAAGCTACCATATAATAATAATAATAATAATAATAATAATAATAATAATAATAATAATAATAATAATAATAATAATAATAATTATTATTATTATTATTATTATTATTATTATTATTATTATTATTATTATTATTATTATTATTATTATTATTTAATCCCCAATTAACCTTCTCCACTTTCTCACAATACATTCAATTTTACATAACAGTCTTCAATTCTATTACAACATTTACATTGTTGTTATAATCCCCAACTCCCCAGCCTTTTCCACTTTCTCTTTGAGATAAACATGTACATCATTCAAATGTATGCCTCACAATACAATGCATGCATTTTACATAAGTCTTCATTTCAATTACAACATTTACATTGTTGCTTTAATCCCCAACTCCCCAGCCTTTCCAGCGTTCTCTTTGAAATAAACATGTACATCATTCAAATGTATGCCTCACAACACAATGCATGCATTTTACATAACAGTCTTCATTTCAATTACAACATTTACATTGTTGTTTTAATCCCCAACTCCCCAGCCTTTTCCACTTTCTCTTTGAGATAAACATGTACATCATTCAAATGTATGCCTCACAATACAATGCATGCATTTTACATAAGTCTTCATTTCAATTACAACATTTACATTGTTGCTTTAATCCCCAACTCCCCAGCCTTTCCAGCGTTCTCTTTGAAATAAACATGTACATCATTCAAATGTATGCCTCACAACACAATGCATGCATTTTACATAACAGTCTTCATTTCAATTACAACATTTACATTGTTGTTTTAATCCCCAACTCCCCAGCCTTTTCCACTTTCTCTTTGAAATAAACATGTACATCATTCAAATGTATGCATCCCAATACAATGCATACATTACATTTTACATAAGTCTTCATTTCAATTACAACATTTGCATTGTTGCTTTAATCCCCAACTCCCCATCCTTTTCCACTTTCTCTTTCAAATAAACATGTACATAATTCAAATGTATGCCTCACAATACAATGCATGCATTTTACATAACAGTCTTCATTTCTATTACAACATTTACATTGTTGTTTCCATCCCCAACTCCCCGGCCTTTCCCACATTATTTTTCAAATAAACATGTACATCATTCAAATGTATGCATCATAATACAATGCATATATTACATTTTACACTAACAGTCTTCAGTTCTATTAAACATTTACATAAACATGTACATAATTCAAACGTATGCATCATAATACAATGCATATATTACATTTTACACTAACAATCTTCAGTTCTATCACAACATTTACATAAACATGTACATAATTCAAATGTATGCATCATAACACAATGCATATATTACATTTTACACTTACAATCTTCAGTTCTATCACAACATTTACATTGTTGCTTGAATCCCCAACTCCCCAACCGTTTCCACTTTCTTTTTGAAATAAACATGTACATCATTCAAATATATGCATCACAATACAATGCATACATTATATTATATTACATTTTACACTAACAATCTTCAGTTCTATCACAACATTTACATAAACATGTACATAATTCAAATGTATGCATCTTAATTCAATGCATACATTACATTTTACACTAACAATCTTCAGTTCTATTAAACATTTACATTGTTGCTCCCAGCTCCCCACTTGCGACTACCGGTCCTGATTTGGCTCGGAAGAGTCCGCTGGACCTAAAGCAATAATAAATAAACTTGCGACTCTTTTTCTCTTCAATTTTTAACAATTTCATTATTTTTTATATTATTGTATTTTTTTTTAATTTTTTGGGGAGAAGGTTATTTTATTATATTAAATGTATGCAGCACAATTCAATGCATTATTTACTTTACATAATTCACTTCATTTCACATAATTCACTTCACATAAAAGACAAAGAATACTATTATAATATTGGGGATTAATTTGTCAACTCTCCTCCCAATTAACTTGTACACATAGAAAAGATACTCAACAAATTCAATGCATAAATTACATTTTCCATAAAAGTCCATAGTACAATTACAATATTTAATTTTTCTTGAAATCCCAACTCCTCTTCCTTTTTCACTTGCTCTTTGAAATAAAAAATATAGATAATTCAAATGCATGCATCACGTTTTAATGCATACATTTCATTTTACATCAAATTCTTTAGTTCTATTACAACACTTGTTTTAACTGCTTGGAGTTTTAATCCTCAATTCCCCTTCCTTTTCCTTTTGAATTTGTAACAGTTACACTATTTTAAAAAAATTTATTGCATCTTATTCTGTTTATTTTATTGTATTTTAAAAAACACGTTTTTGTTATTTTATCTTTTTAAATGTATGCAACACAAGTCAATGCATACATAATTCAAATGTATGCATCAAAATTATATGCATAAATTAAATAATTACATAACAGTCATCAGTTCTATCACAGCATTTACATTGTAATTGTAATCCCCAACTCTCCAATCTTTTCCTCTTTACTTTTTAACAGTTACATTTTTTATGTCATTGTATTTTATTCTGTTTATTACACATTATTTTTTGTTGATTGATTGATTGATTTATTGTTGCTTTAGGTCCAGCGGACTCTTCCGAGCCAAATCAGGACCGGACAACCCCCGATCCGCATATTTTGTTAGGTTATTATATGAAATGTATGCAACATAATTCAATGCCGGTATATTATGCTTTAAATGAAAGAGTACAATTATAATAGTTTGTATTATTTTGTCAACTTCCCTCCCTTTTCCAATAAATCTTTCAAATAAACTTTTACACATTGAAAGCTATTCAACAAAATCCAATGCATTAATTACAGTTTCCATAAAAATCCACAGTACATTTACGATCTTAAAACACATTTTTAACCCCAACTCTCATTCCTGTTCAATTTCATCTTTCAAACAAACATGTACATAATTCAAATGTATGCATCACAATTCAAAGCATAAATTAAATTTTACATAACAGTCTTCATTTCTATTACAACATTTACATTTCAACACAAGTCAGTGCATTCACTGCATTTCACATAAAAGACAAGAGTACAATTATAATATTTGGTATTAATTGATTGATTGATTGATTGATTTATTGTTGCTTTAGGTCCAGCAGACTCTTCTGAGCCAAATCAGGACCGGACAACCCCCGATCCGCATAAAAGATCTGCTGAAACAGCCCCAGTGGGAAAATTGAACGCCCTCCACCGGCCAGTCACTTTACAATAAAGACATCCCACGCGGGGGACGGCTGAGGGTTGACCTCAACTACGCGAACCCCCGGTTACAAAAACAAAATAGAATACAAACATCATTATAAATCATCAACAAAACACATACATATAAATCATAGGAAGCCCTAGTGACCACCCGGCAGAAAGCGTCCAACACTCCCAAGCTGATCCAACAGACCCCATACACAAACAAGGAGTCTTGTCCAGGAAGAGTTTTCAAGAAAAAAGGTAGGTCATTGATCTAGCGAAGAAGAAGATAGTATAGCAGAGTGAAGGACAGAGCAGGAATGGGAAAGAGTAAATGAGGAAGACAGCGACAGTGGGAATTTAAAGCACTAAATTTCCATAAAGTGGGGATACTATTTATACTGAAAACCCCGGCACTCCAACGGGGGTACTGTTGCCGCAGTGAATCTGTCTTGCCTATAAAGGCAAGACAGGTTGTCAACTGTGGCTTTCACTTTTCCCTTTATAGGTTTGAACAATCTACAGTGGCAAGATTGCTCATGACCCCAAGGGGTTGGTATTAATTGTTTAACCTGATTTTACAATAATTCTTTGAAATAAACATATACACAGAGAAAAGATATTCAACAAAATTCAATGCATACATTACATTTTACATAACAATTTTCATGTCTATTACAACATTTACATTGTTGTTTTAATCCCCAACTCCCCAGCCTTTTCCACTTTCTTTTTGAAATAAGCATGTACATAATTCAAATGTATGCCTCACAATACAATGCATACATTACATTTTACATAATATTATTCATTTCTATTACAACATTTACATTGTTGTTTTAATCCCCAACTCCCCAGCCTTTTTCACTTTCTCTTTGAGATAAACATGTACATAATTCAAATGTATGCATCATAATAAAATGCATAAATTATATTTTACATAACAGTCTTCAGTTAAATTACAACATTTACATTGTTGTTTTAATCCCCAACTCCCCAGCCTTTTCCACTTTCTTTTTGAAAAAAGCATGTACATAATTCAAATGTATGCATCACAATACAGGACATACATTACATTTTACATAACATTATTCAATTCTATTACAACATTAACACTGTTGTTTTAATCCCCAACTCCCTAGCCTTTTCCACTTTCTTTTTGAAATAAACATGTACATAATTCAAATGTATGCATCACAATACAAGACATACATTACATTTTATGTAACAGTCGTCTTTTCTATTACAACATTAACATTGTTGTTTTAATCCCCAACTCCCCAGCCTTTTCCACTTTCTCTTTGAGATAAACATGTACATAATTCAAATGTATGCATCATAATACAATGCATAAATTATATTTTACAGTCTTCAGTTAAATTACAACATTTACATTGTTGTTTTATTCCCCAACACCCCAGCCTTTTCCTTTTGAATTGTTAACAGTCACATGTTTTTAAATTGTATGTTACTTTGTTTATTTTATTGTATTTTTAAACATTTTTTCTTTGTTATTGTTTCACATTAAATGTATGCAACACAAGTCAATGCATTCATTGCATTTCACATAAAAAAACAAGAGAACAATTATAATATTTTGTATTAACTGTCCAACCCAACTTGCTTTTCCAGTTTTCTTTGAAATAAACATATACACAGAGAAAAGATATTAAACAAAATTCAATGCATACATTACATTTTACATAACAATCTTCATGCCTATTACATTTACATTGTTGCTTTAATCCCCAACTCCTTAGCCTTTTTCACTTTCTCTTGAGATAAACATGTACATAATTCCAATGGATGCCTCACAATACAAGGCATACATTACATTTTACATAACATTATTCATTTCTATTACAACATTTACATTGTTGTTTTAATCCCCAACTCCCCAGCCTTTTCCACCTTCTCTTTGAGATAAACATGTACATAATTCAAATGTATGCCTGACAATACAAGACATACATTACATTTTATGTAACAGTCTTCATTTCTATTACAACTTTAACATTGCTGTTTTATTCCCCAACTCCCCAGCATTTTCCACTTTCTTTTTTGAAATAAACATGTACATAATTCAAATGTATGCATCATAATACAATGCACATATATTATTATATTACATTTCACACTAACAATCTTCAGTTCTATAACTACATTTACATAAACATGTACATAAATCAAATGTATTCATCATAATTCAATGCATACATTACATTTTACACTAACAATCTTCAGTTGTATTAAACATTTACATAAACATGTACATAAGTCAACTGTATGCATCATAACACAATGCATATATTACAGTTTACAATAACAATTTTCAGTTCTATCAAACATTTACATTGTTGCTTTAATCCCCAGCTCCCCACTCGCGACTCTTTTTCTCTTCAATTTTTAACAATTTCATTATTTTTTATATTATTGGGTTTTTTATTATATTTTGGGGGGAGGAGGTTATTTTATTATATTAAATGTATGCAGCACAATTCAATGCATTATTTACTTTACATAATTCACTTCATTTCACATAATTCACTTCACATAAAAGACAAAGAATACTATTATAATATTGGGGATTAATTTGTCAACTCTCCTCCCAATTAACTTGTACACATAGAAAAGATACTCAACAAATTCAATGCATAAATTACATTTTCCATAAAAGTCCATAGTACAATTACAATATTTAATTTTTCTTGAAATCCCAACTCCTCTTCCTTTTTCACTTGCTCTTTGAAATAAAAATATAGATAATTCAAATGCATGCATCACGTTTCAATGCAACATCAAATTCTTTAGTTCTATTACAACACTTGTTTTAACTGCTTGGAGTTTTAATCCTCAATTCCCCTTCCTTTTCCTTTTGAATTTGTAACAGTTACACTATTTAAAAAAAAATTGTATTGCATCTTATTCTGTTTATTTTATTGTATTTAAAAATACACGTTTTTGTTATTTTATCTTTTTAAATGTATGCAACACAAGTCAATGCATACATAAGTCAAATGTATGCATCAAAACTATATGCATAAATTACATAATTATATAACAGTCATCAGTTCTATCACAGCATTTACATTGTTATTTTAATCCCCAACTCTCCAATCTTTTCCTCTTTACTTTTTAACAGTTACATTTTTTATGTCATTGTATTTCATTCTGTTTATTACACATTATTTTTTGTTAGGTTATTATATGAAATGTATGCAACACAATTCAATGCAGGTATATTATGCTTTACATGAAAGAGTACAATTATAATAGTTTGTATTATTTTGTCAACTTCCCTCCCTTTTCCAATTAATCTTTCAAATAAACTTGTACACATTGAAAGCTATTCAACAAAATCCAATGCATTAATTACAGTTTCCATAAAAATCCACAGTACATTTACGATCTTAAAACACATGATGAGGCTATCCACTAATTCCATGCCGGATCGGTCGTCGCCCGTTCAATGACAGGGAAGAATGAGAGACAAGAAAATTGTGCTTTGAATTTGAATTCAGTCACTGTTAACAATATTTGTATCTACTAAAGTGGAAAACGTTAAACTTTCACAGCAGACCTACAACGAAGAATATAAAGCATGGGGATGAGATGCTACAGAAGACTTCTGGGCATTGCTTATACCCAGCACATCACCAATGACGGAGTTCGACATACACAAGTCATTGGACAACAAGTTGTATTTATTCATCTGTTATATACTTTTTAAAATAATTGTATAAAGAATTCGTGTGCATAATCAGAGAGAGAGAGAGAGAGAGATAGAGAGAAAGCGAGAGAGAGAGAGAATGGGGTGAGGGAAGGGGGCTGGGAGGAGGAGGAAGAGAGAAACTTGTAGACTTTGAATGTTTTAATGAATAAAGCAATTTGCTGATCATATCATGGGGATGGGGAATATAATGGGGAAAGTAAGAATAAATAGATCAATCATCAAAAACAATAAAAACATCTAGTTTAGATGCAGATTATTATTTTATTAATATAAATAGCGGTTTACAAAAGTCTTTTTGAAAAATTTACATTACTATGCAGATCTAAATTACATTAACACAAGCGGGAACTGATTGGTACATTGATCGGATTGCCTTTACGAATTTGGAGGAAGCAACCCTTTTACATAACGTAGCAATACAAGTTTATTTCTTAATTGTGTCAAACGCCTTCCTCAAACGATTAAAGCTACGTACAGTTTGCCTCCCATTTTAGTCAGCTACTTCTGACTAGCAGCATACAGTGTAAATACATGGTCTACAGTGGAGTACCCTCTTTGAAACCCTGTTTGTGTTTCGTTAATTTTATTTACTTCGAGCCATGTATAAAGTGATTTAAAATTAATGTATAACATTTCCCTTAAAAAAAAAACCAGCACTGTAATTGTCTGGTATTTTTGGATCACATTTGTTATGAATAGGTACTATGCTACCTTTAGTCCATACCTCAGGATAGTGACCACTAGTGAATATGTCATTGAAGAGTTCGACCAAAAAGTGAATAACAGTCTCCCCCACACTTCAACATTTCAGATAGAATGCCGTCGAAACCACAAGCTTTGCCTGGAGAGGGTGAGGGAGAGAGAGAGGGAGGAGAGAGAGAGGAGAGAGAGAGGAGAGAGAGAGGAGAGAGAGAGGAGAGAGAGGGGAGAGAGAGAGGGAGAGAGAGGGTTATATTGTTATCAAAAATAAGGAAAGACAGAACCACACTCAAAAACAAGGAAGAAGACAAAAGACTGCTATAAATAAAAATCAAACACTCACTCCTTCCCTCTGGCTGGCGTCTCCACTCCTTGGTCCTCTTCCCCCATGGTGCTGCAGGTGGTGACGTCCTTGGCTTGGCCCTCAGCTCCGTCGGTCCGGTGGTGACGTCCTTGACTTGGCCCTCAGCTCCATCGGTCCGGTGGTGACGTCCTTGGCTTGGCCCTCAGCTCCGTCGGTCCGGTGGTGACGACCTTGGCTTGGCCCTCAGCTCCGTCGGTCCGGTGGTGGTGCTGGAACTTAGAACAGAGAATTAGGGGGTGCATATAGCATAACACATGATTCTCTCCCTCAGTCAATGCCACATCAATGTAGAGATCTCAAAGTAGGTGCACCTACTTTACGCGAAATCAAAACATTGATGACTCTCTCTCACGCACCCCACCCTTTCCCCTTCCTCCCTCCTTTCCCGTCCCTCACCCCCCCCCACCCTCCGCGGCCGCGGCGTTCCGTCCTCGGCTGGCTGTCCTCTCGTTGGTGCTGTGATCCTCGGGACCTACTGAAAAGTGGAAAGGCAGAATTAGCAACTCGTGGGGGCCAGGACGCCTACCCCTGTCACAGACACGTGAGTATCTGCCCACTGCCCGCTAATTTCTAGGGAATGGGAGGAATCAAGAGCCCGAGGAGGGTGAGGCCTACCCTGGCCCTTTATTCCTGGTTTGTAAGAACTAACATCAGAAGTCCTAAATGAACTTTGATGTCAACCCTTACAGGAAGTTACCCTAACATTACACCATTTGCCAACACCACACCATTTGCCATCACCACACCATTTTCTTAAGATACTAAGAAAGGAAAATACTAAACCGACATTTTTTTTATCCACTGAAGTCCTCAGCGGTTGTCGCGTCGTCGTCGCTGTTCCTCTCGGCATGGCGCTGACTGAATGACGAAGAAAAGAGCACAGTTCACTTAGCTACAGTGTACACTGTGTCATTATGGGAAAATGTGTGAACTCAATCTCACTGGACACTAGTGAAGGCACGAGAAAATTGGTGTGCCGACCACTGCCGTGTGATGACAAAATAAAGTAAGACCAGGAACACAATTTAAAGAAACTGATATTTTGAGTAGGCCCATTTGTTACTTACTTTCTTTGTGTTTTTATGAATTTTTGTCTGGATCATGCAATAAAGAGGCACCCGTTAGGACGTATCATCTTTGAGCATATAAACAAATATGACCAAATGGACTTGCACTGTTTTATCATTACACGGCAAAACAGTAACTAGATATCGACTTAATTTTGCAGAAAGCACGTGAAAAAACAACCCACGTTGCAGTGCTTTTTATTAGTTGAAATCGCAATTCCAACGCAAAATCCTATGTATTTGATTTATTTGGCAATGGAATAGGCCTATGCTGACTTAAAACACAGAACATGCACGTGCTAATTACATTATCACTGATACTTGTAAATGCACACTGTGGTGCTAGTAAGCCGCCTAAGGGCGCGTCCACATGACAAGCTTCGAGCGAAGCTTTGAGCTGCGCTTCAGCTGCGCTGCGAAAAGTCTAACTAGAATTACTGTAGAAGCGTCCACACCACGAGCGGTAGCCGCGCGGCTATTGCTAGCTTCGAGCAGCGGTAATGTTCTCGGCATTTATCGACGCTCGAAGCTCAAGCGGTGGTTTTGGGTCCTTGACCTTGATTGGTTTTGTGTCCTTGGCCTTGAATCAGTCTTCTTACCACCCTTCGCTTACGGAATCAGAGAACTACAAAATAAGAGATTGTGGCAGAAAAAACAAAGATTTTTGAACAGGGAGGTTTGAGCAAAGCTGTTTCAGGAGGTGCCTAAAATGGCAAGGCAATCAAGTTAGTGATTGAGTGAAGATGGTTATAAATTTTATAATAAAATGACCAATTGCTCTTTTCGTATAGTATAGGCCTAATTGACAAAATTGCAGCTTTATCTTTGTGCAGTCGCCATTGAAAAATAATAGTACCCAGTAAGTGCTTTTTTTCTTTTATTATGTTTTAACACAATTTGTTGCAAATAAAATACAGATCTAGATCTATTAAGCGAATTCACATTTGATGTTTTCACTCAGATTTAGAACCGTGCTTATAGTCCCAAATTCAACCTAGATTTAGATTTTATAAATAAAAAATAAATAAAAGGGCTATGATGGTAAATTATCAATGAACACTTATGATGTAGGTATTGTGTGTTCGATGCCAGCCAATAAAAGTTTACAAAAATATATAGTTAACGTTTTAACTTGGGTTTATTTCTTTGTAGCTTTGTAGGGGTGGGGGGTGGGAGGTGGGGGAAAAACAAGAGAGAGAAAAGGGGAAGGCTGAACAGTAAATGACCAACATTTGGGTGGAGTGCATGATTGCAGGTCCATCTTTTTTTAAATCTGCACTCTTTGTTTTATTTTTTTTTAAATAGTACATTCCATGTTGATCTTAAAAGTGACCAACTTTAGATTTAAAATCACAAGCTTTGTGACGTATATGAACATGGGAAAACTAAAGTCACGAGAGTCTCATCCTTCATTATCACTGCCGTCAGTTAGTTCAGCAAAGTTATATTAACTATAGCTTTCCTGCCAGTTCACTGCACCAACCCTGACAAAATACTCAACCAGCTGTTCTCTCACCCATGCTAAGTATTGTCCAGGACGACCTGAGTAACACCCCATCCGTCTGTCCTGTTCGCCACGGACTTGAGTATCATCCCAGATCTCCGTGTCCTTATCAGCGCTTTCATGATGGATGACTGCATTGTGCAAGGCAACAGTGCTAGCACAATGTTGTCAGCAGTGGTCACGTTGTGCAGATGGCTGTTTTCAGCACTTACCATTTTCCAGCAAGCACTACAAACCCGCATTCTACACAACGGCTTGCCATGGCGTTAATTGAAGATGATATCGACTGTGTTGATGCGTGTTATTAGGTATGGCTTGGGCGATAGGCTGGGTTACCTACCCAAAAAATAGGAAAGGTGAATGTTGGAATTTGGTAGTGGGACATATTTACTGTATTCCCTTCAAGGCAGAGTTTCATCTGAAACCTGGAAAATATTCCATCACTCTCTTTCCCGTAGGCTCCAACTTCAACAGAAATAAATTTTAGTTGCGGGTCTGCGATGCCTTGCAAAACCACAGATAATAAACTTCTGAACGACAGCTAGCATCACGCTCGCAGGCAGCTAGCTGTAACAGCTTGTCATGTGGCCACCCAAGCTGTCGCCGAGCTTACAGCCAGCTGTGCAGCTAGCGAGCTGCTAGCTTTTTGACGCTTTTGGTGTGGCCACCCACCGCTCAAAGCTCAAAGCTCGTCCAACGCTACGCCACCGCTAGCTCAAAGCGCAGCTCGTCATGTGGACGCGCCCTTAGTCAGAATTAATCATGATCAAGTAAAATTTGTAATTATCAAATGAAAATTGTAATTGTTATGTGGTAATTAAAATTGTTGGTTTTGGTGCATTTCCACCCAGATTACTAGAGCCAAAATTAAAAATTAAACATGATCACGCGGATATTTATATTTTTCCACTCTTTTTTTCTCTCTCTCCTCCCTCTTTCACTCTCACACACACAGTATACTCACTCGGGGTCGTGGTGAATGAAATGAACACACACTCTCTCTCTCTCTCACTCTGTTTTTTTCTCTATCTTCTCTCTCTCTGTCTCTCTCTATCTTCTCTCTCTCTGTCTGTCTCTCTTTCTCTGCCATTGAATTGATATTAAATGTGTATGCGTGTGTGTGTGTGAGAGAGAGTGTGTGTGTGTGTTGATTGGTGTGTATTTCTTCCCATTGTAAACCCCCTCCCCAAACTGTATGGGCCGGAGGCCTAATAAAAACAGTGTCAAAAGTCAAAAGTCGAAGTCTCTCTCTTTATCTCTCTATATTCTCTCTCTCTCTCTCTCTCTCTCTCTCTCTCTCTCTCTCTCTCTCTCTCTCTCTCTCTCTTCTCTCTCTCTGTCTCTCTATCTTCTCTGTCTCTGTCTCGCTCTGTCTTCTCTCTCTTCTCTCTCTGTCTCTCTCTATCTTCTCTCTATCTGTCTATCTCTCTCTCTTCTCCCTCTCTGTCTCTCCCTCTCTCTCTCTGTCTCTCTCTTTCTTCTCTCTCTCTCTCTCTCTTCTCTCTCCCTCTGGAATGTAAACATTGCGACACACTGTTTTCTTTCAAATATAAAATCTGTAGGCATCTGCGAAATTAATTATAAAAGTGATGTATAATAAACATATATGAGAACACAGTCATTCATGTAATTATTAACTTATGTATGTATTTATTTATTTATTATTATTATTATTATTATTAGTAGTAGTAGTATTATTATTATTATTATTATTATTATTATTATTATTATTATTATTATTATTATTATTATTATAAGGGTGAAGGGAAGGATATGGGGAGAGGGGTGGTTGTTTAAAGATAATGATGAAGATGTTGGTGCGATTGTGTCTGCATGTGTGTGAGTGCATGTGTGTGTGTGAGTGATATGCTTTATAAGTTAAAGGTTCTTTACTATGTTCATTTGTTAAGAGACAGATTGGAAGATTAGACTGTATCATTAGTCTAAAATCTTTATCCCTAATAAGAACAGTTTCAAAGTTTCTCTGTCAATTTCTTTGTCGCTGTCTGTGTCTGTGTCTCTCTCTCTCTCTCGTTCTCTCTCTTTGTCACTCCGTCCCTGTCTCTGAATCTTCTCTGTCTCTCTCGCTGTATCTTCTCTGTCTCTCTGTGTCGCTATCTGTCTGTCTCTCTCTCTCCCCCCCCCCCTCTCTCTCTCTCTCTCTCTCTCTCGTGGTTTGTTAAGAGTGTGAATGTGAGCGTGAGGCACAGTGAGTGCGAATAGTTTGATGTATCAATTTTTGGAGCAAGTTTCAATTGTTAACGTTATAGTTATTGCTAAAGCATAAACATTTAAAGGACACGTTGTAAGATTAACCTATGCTTAAACCTTTATCCCATTTTATTACAATTTTCAACGTCAACTTCAACTTCTGTCTGTGTGTCTGTCTCTCTCTTCTTCTTCGTCCTTCTTCTTATGTATCATAGGTCGCGTATTCGTCACTTTACATATATGGAATCTTTATCTGCAGACGTCAATGAATGAAACCTCACTGGCGAACTATAGCGTAGCAAAGAATATACAGCGTAGGGCGGACGAATGCATGCGTCACAAGCATACACTGCGTAGCCGAGATTAGCCGACACGGAGAAGCGGACATATGACCCAGCTACGCAGTATGACTAGGAGTGTCATTTCATTTCATTTAGTTGTATTGTAAAGAAAAAATTAAATATACACACGCAAAAATATAATAAATAAATAAATACATAAAGAAGCAACCTACCAACAACTCAAAATAATAAAAGCTAACATCAATATAGCTTAGCAGAGGTATTATGAACATTATTTATCTCCATTAGATACAAATTACTTTAATTTAATATTACTTTTGAACTTTGGAACTTTGTCCTTTAATGTGTGAACACATAATAAAACACTATACATATAAACAAAAGGCTATATTCCCAGGGACATGATTATTGCTTTAGGTCCAGCGGACTCTTCCGAGCCAATTCAGGACCAGAATTCCCATGGAGGGGCGAAGGAGGGGAGGAGTGTTTTAGCCAATAAGGAGGGATTAATGGGGGTGGGATATATGGGGAAAAGTGGGTATATTGAACCCCTTAAGGAACTTCCATATTTTGGTGGAAAGTATACAAAAGCCACAAACATGAGCGTCATTTAAAAGGTAAACATCAAACGACAAAAGCTGTAGTGTAAACGGTTTGTGTCTGAAACTGAATTTTAAAAAAAGTTGTTAAAGTCCATATTCGATACTCTAGCGGACTTACACGAGGGGTTAAATTGGACTTAGGTTCAATTTATATGCACACAGTGCAAACATCTACTAAAATATAAAATTATGAAATAAATTGTACTTGTATCTCTCTCTATCATACACACACACTTACGCACACACACTCATCTAAGTAAACACACTCACCTACGCACACACACACATAATCAGTAACATCGCGCTAAAACGACAACAACATACAAAAAATATTAAAATAAAGATTTTTATTACTTCAAAAAGACTCTTTCTTAAAACTAAAGCAATGCACTCACTTGGTATAAGGTTAAAAAAAAATTTTTCAACTACTGCCACCAAAAGCAGCATATAAAATACAAGCAAAGCAAATGGCTAATAAAAATAAAAAAGATAAAAGAAAACAGATAAAGAAAAATGTAAGAGTTTATTTACGTGAAAAAGATGGTTTCTAGAATTTAAACAATATGTTTGTATACTAGTAAACCGCTCATTTGTAGAAATTACACTCCTGAAGCAGTGGTGCAAGTTAGCGCCAAGGTTCAAACTGCGTTCGCATCATTTTGTTATTTAGGGAATGATCACTGATTGGTTTTTAGATTCGTGAGTTAGTGTGTGTGTGTGTGTGTGTGTGTGTGTGTGTGTGTGTGTGTGTGTGTGTAGTTTTTGTTTAACTGTGAGCCTACCCCCCTCTCTCTCTCTCTCTCTCTCTCTCTCTGTATACGTGTGCGTGTGCGTGTATGTGTGCGTGTCTACTGCATGTTGCTATTGTATATAAAACCCGACACGCCAAATTTTCACTGGATTTTGTTTTAATGAAGATTTCATGATTTGACTTTAATTTTGCTTTTATGGTGATTTAGGTGTGTATCCGCATTTCGGAACATCGCGCGGAGTGGCAATTAATGGAGGCGGCCATGAAAGTACGACTATGTTTCCTTGTCAGTTTTCCTTTTTTTTCTTTTTTTTTTTTTGTTGCTATGTAACCGTAAATAAAAAGAGGCCAAGCCATTCCATTGTATTTCCAGACACTCCCACACATAGTTGAAAAATCGGCATTTTTAAAAGTGTTACATTTTCTTTACGATTTTGTGACTCAGCTGTAGCCTAAAGAAGCAAAATGAAAATATGGATTAATGAGCCACTATCTGAAGTATCTGCCAGCAAACAATAATTCAAAATGGTTCAACCAATTCTGAGACAAAGCGCAAGAAGTCCCCAAATATAATTGACCTCAGCGACCTTGACCTTTGAGAAAGAGCATAGTACAGTTGAATGACAAAGCAAGCTGTTGGAGCGTAACGTATCTAAAAAGTAGGCTTACAAATAATCGGTTCAGTCACACTTGAGAAAATGCAAAACGAACAAAATTTCATAGCGGCCGACTGGCTGACACTAGTTGAAGTGTATTAAAAATATAAAAAAGACGTCAAAATCAGGTAAGCCGTTTTTGACATATAAAGCAAAATGTGGTTAGCAAAGAATTTACCCCAGCGACTTTGACCTTTTAAAGTAGAGCAAACACGATGGCAAAGGAAAGCTGGGCTTCTAACCCAAGCTATGAAGTCTTACAAAATCTATTCATTGATTCTTATGGACAGACAAAAGACAGACGTTTGGATCATTCTGATTCCCGACTATATATCAGAGTATTTTCAGAGAAGTCTTAAAATACGAACGAAAAAAACAACATTGATCCAGCATACTGTATAATTAAACAGTGTCTAATTCAATATTGTTGTTGTTGTGAAAACTGTGCATTGTGGGTCTTTATGTAAGCTATCTGGAGAATGTGCGTGTGTGTGTGTGTGGGTGAGTGAGTGTGTGTGCGTGTGCTGTTTATTACAACATTGTGAAAGTTAACGGTTTGGGTTGTAATAAAGTTAGCGGGATGTGTGTGTGTGTGTGTGCGAGCGTGTGTGTGTGTATGTGTGTGCACTTGAATAAACGCACAAATGGGTAACAGACCTTGTCTTTCTTTGTAACAAATAGGTTTATTTGCTTGGAACCCATTTTTTTCCAGGACCACACTTTTTTCTAAGCGCGCGGGAGTGCTCTTTTAGTGCATGGGAGTGCAGTTGTAGTGCATGAGAGTGTTTTAAGTACAAGAGAGTGCTCTATCCGGGATGGAGAAAATCCAGTCACTTAACGGAAAATATTGAAGAAGTTCGACCTATTTTGTCCCCTGTAAGGAGACAAGCTAGGTCAACTTTTTTAACATGTGCATCAGATTATTACATTTTTGGATGAATTTTGCGCTCTTTCGTTAAAAACCAAAAACAAAAACACTTTCCGATTCCAGCATTCTAAAATAACCCCAGTTCTGATCATTTACAACTCTGTGTGTGAGTGCGCGCGCGCGCGTTGTGTAGGCCTGTGTGAGAGAGTGCGTAACCTGTGAGGATGTATATAGGTAGGCCTACAGATCGCCCCGCTTTAAACCTGAAAAACGTGTATATTGCATCGTAGCATATCATTATCATCGTCATCATCATCAGTAGTATTAAGCTTAGTAGTAGAACTGATAGTAGTAGTAGTAGCAGTAGCAGTAGTAGTAGTAGTAGAGTTATTATTATTATCATCATCATCATCATCATCATCATCATCATCATCATCATCATCATCATCATCATCATCATCATCATCATCATCAGGGATGGACACCCATGCGCATGCTGGAACTTCTCAGTGAAGTAGACTACGTAACATAGCCGGGCCAAAAGAAAGTCGTTATTTCGTTGTTCCTGGTCTGCGTCTACACGTGTGTCTTTAATGTTATTGTACGGCTATATTTTAGTTTTCAAGCAACCTGTATGCCCACGACACACCAAATTATTCACCGTTTCTTGTGAAATAAAGATGTTTCAACTTCACTTCCTACTAGTAATCAATAATTTAAATAAATAAATAAATAAAATTCGTGCATCAATAAATTAATTAATTAATTAAAACGAATGAATACCCGATAACAAAGAGATACATTGCCAAAAGGTTAACTGATAGTCATCGTTTTGATGTATTGCCTCAGCGTCTTCCAAGGGGAGTAAGCCATTTCTGGTAGCCAGGGAGGAATGTAAGGGTTAGGGGCCATTATTATCTCTTCCAGCGGATAGAGTTCTGCGAACACGCCAAAAGGGCCTCAAGGAGGGTTTTCGCAAGGTACTCAGGTATCCACCCCCCACCCCCCCAATCCCAAATGATAATTATTGTATGCAGTCAGTCTTGAAATATAATAACTATTTAATCTAAAAATTCGATTTCCTTTTGAATAGCAACATGCCTTTATAACATATATTTCAGTGATCAATATGTGTTCGTGTGTGTATATAACATGAGATCGTGTAATATTAACACAGGCGGCGGAAGCTGCTCAGGATTGGGGAGGGTGGGGGGGGGGGGGCACACACACATTATATTCACTGACATCAGGGCCAGACCTGGGAAAAGTCGAGGGGTGGGGGGTGGAGGTGGGGGTTACAGATTAAGCGAAGGCGCGAAGCGCCGAGCCTTCTAGGAGGATCCGGGGGCATGCTCCCCCGGAAATATTTTTTTTTCAAGGATGCAAAATGGTGCAATCTGGTGCAATC
The DNA here is from genome assembly GCA_036898135.1 of Oncomelania hupensis. NCBI lineage: Eukaryota > Metazoa > Mollusca > Gastropoda > Littorinimorpha > Pomatiopsidae > Oncomelania > Oncomelania hupensis. The sequence continues at coordinate 93,009 of JBAHVR010000359.1, forward strand.
TGAACCTTGAAAAAGCCATCTGTGATGGTCTGGGACTTTGAGCTTTTTGAACAATTGAACTGACAAACTCTGGGGTACAAAAATTATCCTCTGCCCCTCCCTTAAAAAAAAAAAAAACCACACACACAAATATTTATTTATCAGCAGAGATGTTTTGTATACTATTATTAATCACTACTTTTTGTTGATCGTTAACGGTATAAAGCTTTACCTTGTAGTTTATGAACATCACCGCCCTGCTTTCACTTAATTTAGTCTTGCTGCACTAGGTTCCTCGGCATTAGTACCATTTGTGAATTGTATCTTCTGGCAAAACAGTTCACTGCCTCTTTGAAGTCAATATCAACATCCCTGTGCACTTTCGGTAAAGCAAGTGCATCGAGTCTCTGTTGCCCCATTGTAGAGCGCAGGTAGTTTTTCAGGTTGTGCAACTGACTGTTTGAACGCTCACACTCGGCAGTAGTGACAGGCAGGGTGCAAAGGTTCTTTAGCATGATGAACAGGTTGGGATAAAAATCCCTGTCACAATGTTTCAGTGCTTCTGATGCCGTGGATGGGATGATAGCTGTCGCATTCTCAGCAGCACTTCGCCATTTGCAAACCCACCGTTGGTATTCTGCATCAAGGGTAGCGTTGTCTGGTAGATCAGACTCCCACAACATTGCCAGCATCACCCCTTCTGGAACCTGCATGAAACCATCCTGATTGTCTATTAAAGTGCTTGGCACCAGACAGAGACCATCAACTGCTAGACCAGCATTTTGAACCTCGAGTCCAATTCGGTTGACAGGTGTTCCAAGAAAGGAATGGCAATGCTAATCTTGAAATATTCTTCTGGAGTGGTTGCAGGTTGGTTGTCACGGAGAGTCTGTCGGGCCCGGATGCTTGACGAGGAACAATAACACCAGTTGTCAAAGCATTTGCCATTTTGCTGACTTCTTCACTTGTAGTCGAGAAAATTGCTGATATTGAAAACGGTAGACTGTAAAAACTGACAGCAAATGAAAGTTTTTAAAACGCGACTGTGACGTGTACGATGTCGAAAACTGTCACTTTGATCTACGCTAAGGCTAACGATTATGACGCGTCGACAGGAAATGATGACGAAGGGACGAACTTCTCTCACTGATCAGAGGGTGATGATGATGTTTATGATGATAAACACTTGAATTGGTTGATTCCATTAGAAGAAAAAAATCCTTTGATGCGCTGGCAAAAAATAAAATAAAATAAAATAAAAATAAAATCTACTACTTATTATTGAGGGGGGCCCCCTCCAACATTTTTCTAGGGGGGGGGGGGGGCATGGCCCCCTGCCCTCCCCCCCCCTCGCTTCCGCCGCCTGTGATTAATTACAGATCGCAGCGTTTTCTGTCTGATTTAGGGATAAGTGGCGTATAGCCCCCATATTTTTGCTAAAAATAAACAATGTATATTTTTATGTTATTTTTAGACTGATTGCTTTCGCCTCAAAGCTTCATTAAAAAAAAAATCTATTCGCATTTGAAAATGACTAGAACACTATACATTTAAGCCCTACAGTTATGGCAGGCCTACGATCAATGCATTTCAACACACATACCTAACCAAAGTATTGTCCTTGGTTCAGATTATTTGCATGACTTTATCTAAAGGACGCTTGTAACCCAATTAGACGAGGTGGCCGAGTGGTTAAGGCGATGGACTGCTAATCCATTGGGGTCTCCCCGCGTGAGTTCGAATCTCATCCTCGTCGTTACTTTTTTTTTTTTAAATTTATGGCAGGCCTACGATCAATGCATTTCAACACACATACCTAACCAAAGTATTGTCCTTGGTTCAGATTATTTGCATGACTTTATCTAAAGGACACTCGGAACTGGCAAGTAGGGAGGAGACTGTAACGTGGTCACAAGCCATTCAAAATCATAAAAAAGACCGATTGCCGGAAACCCGCTTGGGTAAGATCGGTGACTCGGGGCAGGATCCCATGTTGGCAGTTCAAAGACTGGAGGGGTTGGTAGAAAGTCTCACTCGGACCGTCCTTGACTTGGTCGAGGTGGTTCGTGGTTTGACAAAAAAATCAACAGACATAGACGGTGGAGGGGTCGAGGATTCTATCCTAGACCCGCCCCAGAATGTTAAAACAGCTACGAAAGATGGGGAGTCTCAATACTACCAGACCGATATTGTTGACTCTATGGTGGTTGAACCGGAGCTTTTGGAGCCCCTTGTGCTAGTAGGTCACTTATATGAATACGGAGGGATGGTGGCTAGCTTCCTTTCCCCTCTAGCAGGTAGAGAATATAAGCAGGCCATCGCACTGGTCGAAAAATACATAACCCAGGTAGATGTCTGCCTGAATGAACCAACTATGGATGAACCAGCAGCGCCCTTGGCGACTGCAAATCAAAAAAACAATAAAGACAAAAAGGCAAAGAAGAAGAACTCTGCCAGACGCTAGGGGAGAAGTCTAAATAAATTTGATTATATATATTTTTTATTTGGGTTCTTTCTGCTTGCACCCATGAGGTTTTAGCACAACTGATCCCGTCTTTGATCAGGTTCTTACGTATTTCTTAAACATGTATAAATATGTACATATATCGATTTAATGCTGGCCGGAATTATTATAACGGCCTTTTAACTCTTTAAATTTTTATTCTCGTTTTATCTTATTGCCCCTCCGGAGGGGGGGTCCGATGCTCCGCCACACACTGATCAATCAGTAACTTCTTATCTCCTATCGGCGCTGCGCCGGCCTCACACCCATTGGAAAGCGAAATTTATGCCAGACCTGGTCTGGTAGTTTAAATGATGAGGGCATTGTTTTTGCCCAGATTATTGTTCTTAACATTTCATTATTTTAGGACGTAAAGCTTCGCTTGACTTGACTTGACGGAACTCAAGTAGACGAGGTGGCCGAGTGGTTAAGGCGATGGACTGCTAATCCATTGGGGTCTCCCCGCGTGAGTTCGAATCTCATCCTCGTCGTTTCTTTTTTTTTTTTTTCCTCCGTTTCCTTCATCATTCGTTTATTTACCTTTCCCCTACATTCCCCTACCATACCACACCCTACGATTTTTCTCTATCACCGCGTGCTTGGAGTTGTTGATCATAAACTTAGATGGCATAAAAATGTGAATTACGTTTGCACATTAAAACTAAGGCCCCGCCACACATGCCGGTTTGAAGGCCGATTCTAGATTGGGTTTCGGATCCGTTTGCGATCGGGCCGGACTCCAAAACCGATAGCACTGCCACACGTTTCCGATCAGGTCGACCCGAAACTTCCACACAATGTGCATTGTTTAAATTCACTTTCACTAGTGTCAGTGTACACGATCCCCAACCCCATCCAACAGTTTACCATCCCCATCCAACAGCTCATCTAGTCTGAAACCACAGCAGAAATAATGTCTCTACATGCTACAAAAACTATTTAAAAATAAAAACGTAATGGAAAACCAAATCAAAACCATACAAAACATCGCGGGTTGCATCACAGGCTCTGAAGTCTTTTATTTCGTCTTTGTAAACTCGTGGGCCTCCTACATAGGTACGTAGTATAGTATATATAGTATGTAATTGAGGCCTACGAAAGACGAGACTTCCCAGCCTGTCACCTGTCACCTAGCTGTCATCAGCTTCGTTTGTAACGCCAAGTTGACAATGAACACGGGACGCATTCTGATTGGTTGGAAGTTTACAATCGGGGCCGATTTTGCACAGCAGAATAGAACAAACTCTAATCGCACGATACCGAGCCGATTTCAAATCGGACAGCAGGCAAGCTGTAGTTCTGACGTCATCACGTAGCTATCGGGATCGGATCGCAAACAAAATCGTTGCACAATCGGCATGTGTGGCGGGGCCTTATATTTGTCGGTCCTGATGCGAGAAGAACCTTTTCTCACGTCCCACTGCCTTTCACATCTCAATTATGCGCGTCATCAGTATGGTGCGGTTTAGGAGAAGAGCGTATAAATAAACCTAAACTCCTTGCACCGTAGAGCAGGGAAGATTTTTATTGATGATCTCAGTCTTTCATCAGCTGAAAAAACTTAAAGCAGCAAAGCTAATGATCGAGTGCATGTATTTTTATGTAATGACTATGTAAAGCGTGGTGAGTCTAGTCATAGGCTGGAGTACGCGCTATATAAAAATCCGTTATTATTATTTATTATTATTAATGTCCTTATACCATCAGTTTTTATTCAACATTTTTGACCCTCTGGTTTAAAGTGCAGCACGGCCTTACACCACCTTATTTAAGCAAGAACGTTACGGGTCCAACAAATACATCTTGCCTCGAACACGAATTTGCCTGTTTAAAAATATGTTTGCATTCTCGGGACCTCTAATCTGGAACTCTCTTCCTTTAAACATTAGATCGTGTACCACTCTCCCATCATTCAAACGTACATTAAGGCAACATTACCTTAATATGACGCAACCACTGACTGTTTTTATTTTTTTTAAATATTTTTACTGTTTCGCAATGTGCTAGTTGATTATTTGATCTGCATTCGATGCCTGTTTAGAATGTTTGTGTAAATGTACCACCTGATTATTTCATATACGTTGGGTTGTTTGTTATGCATTGTGTAATTGCAACACCAATATTGATTGTCATATAGAATTTTGGTATGCTGCATACTAGTTCTTATTGTTATTTGTTTTGTCGTGTTAGTATTGTTATTTGTCTTGTCCTTGGCATATTTGACTGAAATGCCACTGTAGATTGTTCTAACCTATAAAGGGAAAAGTGAAAGCCCCAGTTGAAAACCTGTCTTGCCTTTGTAGGCATGACAGATTCACTGCGGCAACAGTACCCCCGTTGGAATGCCGGGGGTTTCAGTATAAATGGTATCCCCACTTTATGGAAATTTAGTGCTTTAAATTCCCACTGTTGCTATCTTCCTCATTTACTCTTTCCCATTCCTGCTCTGTCCTATCACTCTGCTATACTATCTTCTTTTTCGCTAGATCAATGACCTACCTTTTTTTCTTGAAAACTCTTCCTGGACAAGACTCCTTGTTTGTGTATGAGGTCTGTTGGATCAGCTTGGGAGTGTTGGACGCTTTCTGCTGGGTGGTCACTAGGGCTTCCTATGATGTTAGTATTTAGCAATATAGGCATTTTATATGTATATGTTTTGTTGATGATTTGTAATGATGGTTGTATTCTATTTTGTTTTTGTAACCGAGGGTTCGCGTAGTTGAGGTAAACCCTCAGCCGTCCCCCGCGTGGGATGTCTTTATTGTAAGGTGACTGGCCGGTGGAGGGCATTCAATTTTCCCACTAGGGTTGTTTCAGCAGATCTTTTATGCGGATCGGGGGTTGTCCGGTCCTGATTTGGCTCGGAAGAGTCCGCTGGACCTAAAGCAACAATAAATCAATCAATCAATCAATCAATTTGACTGAAACCGGTCCTGATTTGGCTCGGAAGAGTCCGCTGGACCTAAAGCAATAATCATGTAATGTAATGTAATTTGACTAAAAATCACAGAAGGTGTGAATGATACGAGAAACGATTGTAAGATTAGGTTCCTGTCTAAAATCTGTATCCTTTTTGTGAATAAAAAATGTCTGAGTCCGAGTCTCTCTCTTTTTCTCTCTCTCTTTATTAATTATTTTTGGTTTTGTTTTGTTTTGTAGTTTCAGTAAACTAGTTATGTAGGGCGAGGGCCGATCCGTGTGCTTGTAAGCCTAGATAGATAAGAGGTTATCTCTGGTTGACGCCAAGCGTCCATATCTGTCATACTCCTTAGCAACGTATGGTGTCCACTGATGAACACAGGGTGTGGGATGGGGTAAGGTGCTGCGTGTGGGCTGAGGCTATACTCTAATTTATCGAACCCCCGTTTACAAAAACAAAATAGAATACAAACATCATTATAAAATATCAACAAAACATATACATATAAATTGGCTACATTGCCAAATAATAACAACATAGGAAGCCCCTGTGACCACCTGGCACAAAGTGTCCAATATTCCCAAGCTGATCCAACAGACCTCACACACAAATGAGAAGTTTACTCCAAGAAGAGTTTTTAAGAAAAAAGGTAGATGAATGGTCTAGCGAAGAAGAAGATAGTATAGTAGATGGATAGAACAAAGTAGGAATGAGAAAGAACAAAGGAGAAAGACAGCGACAGTGGGAATTTAAAGCACTAAATTTCCAATTTGGGTTGGTTTTTTTATTATACTGAAACACCGGGGGTGGGGGGGAGTGGAGGGGAGAGAGAGAAATTTCAACATGAATGCAAAATATTTCTTTATTCAAAAAATGAAACACTTGAACAGAGCATCCGAATGCACGACTTGGTTGCAAACAATTAAATAAATATTGCATATTTTGATAAGACCATAATGCTTAAAACCTAACGATTCCAATTTTTTTCCTTTCACATGACTGCATAAAAAAATTATATTAAAAAACACACACACACTTAAATGCATCTTATGGTTGCAAACAATTTAAAAAGTTGGCGTATTCTTATTTTCCGCATTTGTTCAAGCATCGATATAATTTATAATGAGAATTCTGATCATATAGATGTAATATTAGAGACAAAGGTGGTGGAAAAGCTGAGTAATTATTTGGCTTCATCTTAATTTTCCGGTGGAGAAACACTCGCTGTGAATATGTAGAAATAAGATCTGTGGTTCTTGGAGTTATTTAAACACATACATGACTCATAGGCCTATGTATCGATCATACTTCTTCAAAGCAAAATTACCTCTTGCGAAAACGAAATTCGTTAGCATCATAAATAGCTTGCCAAGTTCACAGATTATTGCGATATGAGGTATTTTGTTCCATACATAAATATCCGAATAAATAATATCATGAGCGACAGCAATAAAAAAAATACACAAAACAAAAAAATTAATAAAAGAAGAAGACACAATTTTGCTTAAACAATATCTGCTAATTCAGGAAACAAAAATAACAAAACAACAGCAGCAACAACGACAACAACAACAACGACGACGCGATCAGAACTACTAATGATCACATTCCTCTTACAACAATTTTTTTAAATTTCATTTAATCGTTCTGATAAAATAATGTACCTCATTCCTAATTGAGTTATCACAAACTGTCTTAAGTTATTCATTTAAAATCATTACTTTTAACACGGAGAGTAAGCAAATTAAAACAAATTTTTTTTAGTAATGAACATATAAATTAATTCTTAGTTCCGTTCACATACTCGTACATAGATATCTTTGAAAAGTTTTATTCACTGGTGAGTACATGAAATTATTTGGTACAGCAACCATGCATCTACAACTGGTAAAATCCAAAATGATAAATCAAAATAAACAATCCACTCAAGAATCAAACGTGATGATAAAGGCAAGTCCAGCGAAGGCAGTTTTGAGGAAATCTATATTTTGTCACTCAAACTCGTCCGTTTTGTTTGAATGACTTATTTTTTGGGGGATCTGGCAATTTAAAAAAACACCCGACTTTCAAAATTCACCATAAAGATGCGTCTCGTGTTTTCTACGAAAGAAAAGCTTTATTTTAATCTGTTGACACATGGCAGAGAGAAAGTTCTAGCAAAAATCGCGTACAACTTTCAAAGGGAAGTAAGTAATGGCACTCCATCCTTTTTATATATAGGCATAACATCATTCTTATATTAGATTATATTAGATTTATTTTTAACCTAACTTGATACAATAATGAAAATAATAATATAATAAGTTCACACGTCCAAAAAGCAGCACCAATCGCACTAAACTATTTTATATAGTCATAACATTATTCTTACATGAACTTTTATTACATATCGTTGTAACATCATTCTTACCTGGACTTTTATTATCTATTACCATAACATAATTCTTAAGTGAACTTTTATTATATATAGCCATAACACCATTCTTATGTGAACTTTTAATATATAGCCATAACACCATTCTTAAGTGAACTTTTATTATATAAGGCCATAACATCATTCTTACGTAAACTTTTATTACATTTCTTTCCGACACAATTTATAAAAATCACGAGACATGTTCATATGTTGAGCAAATATCTTCATTGGCACTAAATCATTTCTATAACCAAAACATCATTCTTATATTCACTTAGGCTACATTAGATTTCTTTTTGACATAATTTATCACAATCGCGAAACATATAAACATGCTGATAAATCAACATCAATGGCAATATAGCATTGTATATAGCCATAACATAATTCTAATGTTAACTTTTATTAATTTATTTTTTACTTCATTTATCACAATCACGAAACATGTTGATGTGGTTAGCAAAAACCTTCACACTCACCACACTCTACATCAATGTTGCAAAACACAAAGAGCCTCCATCCCAATCATTCTACCTCTTCCCCTATCGGCTTAATCTCCTTCTTCCCCTTTGTCTAAAATCACTGAAAAAACGAACAGATGTAAACAAAAGAACTGAACAGAACTCCTCCTCTTTGGTACCGGTCCTACTTTCTCACCCTTCGCACACACATACCTCTTTCTTTCTCTGTCCCTCATTTCATCTCTGTGTCATGCATCTCCTGTCTCTTTTACTCCCGTAATTATCATTCTTCTCAAGCAAACTGTTCATATCTCTCCGGTTGTCATAGCATGTAGTTTTCATTTGTATTTCTTTTCACTCTCTCCCCTATCATTACGCATGAAATCTATTTCAGATTTATCATTCATCTTCTCCCTCCCATTAACTCCCTTCTCTCCCAACCATGTTCCCCCCCCCCCTCCCCCTATCTCTCTCTCTCTTCATCTCTTTTTGTTTTTCTTTTAAATTTATGCTCTCTCAACATATTATTATTTATTATAATTGAGGATTTTTATAGCGCACTTATCTCGCCGTACATATATACAGGGTGACTCACCAGTCTTCTCCTTTCCATCCCTTCTCTCTCTCTCTCTCTCTCTCTCTCTCTCTCTCTCTCTCTCTCTCTCTCTGTCATTTATAGTCTCCGACAGGTAAATATATATTCAGGGTAACTCCGATGTTCTCTCTCTGATCTATGGTTAATAAATGTTAATTGTAGATTATAATCACACAACACCGGAGCGTATAGGCAACTACTGGTTACATTATTCTGTCACCAACCAACCAGTTGATGGTAAGGGGAAAATAATATTGCTACACGTTGGCCAATCCGGGATTCGAACAAGGGACCTTTCGGTTACCAGTAAGTCGCTCTACTAACTGAGCTACCCGGCCCTACTCTGGTCTATAGTATCTTACAGGTAAAATATATTCAAGGTATATTAGACGAGTACTTTCTACCACTCTCTTTCTTCTTCTTCCTCCTCCTTCTCTCCTTATAACTCCGCCTCATCCTCCAATCTTTCTCTTCTACGCTCTCAGCTAATAAAAAACATATTTCAGAGCAAACTAGGTGATAACTTTATATCATCTCTATATTTTTCTACCATATTCTTCACACACAAACACCCTCACACACACAAACACCCACCCACACACACACACACACACACACACCCACACACTCCTAAACAGCAATATTACTCCAACCTACTCTGTTTCTTCTTCTTTTTCTTCCTAATCTAGACTTCGATCTAGAGTTTAGGCGATTACAGGAACACAAAACAACTTTAACTATAAAACATAAGGAGGAAAACTCGTGAATTAATAGCATATAATTATATCCCTCACTTTCTCTTCCTCCCTCGTCTTCATCCTTTCTCTCTACACTCTCTGATAAGTTATAACATATTCAGGGTAGCTCAGGTGCTCTCCGTAGACGACGAACTCTCTGAACAGCCTCTCGCTATCGTCAATGACGCTGTTGAAGAAACGGCTCCGGCTCCCATGTTTGCAGCGACATAACTCTTCCATGCAGAACATACAAGGAGGTCTCCTGAACTGAGTGGGGTTTTTGGCGCTGTGGATAAAGGGATTACCCAGCAAAACTCGAACCAGCAGCATGGTGAGTTCTTCTCCGAGCGCCGCTCTGTCCTTCCGGTCGTCTGATGGAAATGAGAAAATCAAGAGATAGCGATGAGAAGGAGGACAAAAAATAGAAAAAATAAAATAATTGTATAGAACTTCATCATGCATGCACCTTAGAGAGCTAACAGAAAGAGTGAAGTAGAGAGAGGAAGGAGAGAGATAGAGATAGAGAGAGAGACAGAGACAGAGAGAGAGAGACAGGGAGACAGACAAAGACAGGCAGAGTCAGACACACAGAACAGACAAAGAGATCACACAGGTGTAGGCTACTACTGATGTGTTAGGACCTTCGACAAAACAGACACCTACTTCCAACATGTGTGCTGTCTGAAGTCAATGAGACAGAGAGTCATACAAACAAAGACAGAAAAAAGAAACATAAAATCAGAAACAGAGAGAAAGACAACAGACACAGACCGACAAACAGATGAGACACACAGACCAATTACAGACTAAGAGATTTCACACCTGTATACTGGTCAGACTTGGTGGGGCATTCCGCAAAGTAGACTCCATTGCCTAGCATACCGTTGCTGGTTAGTCGGAAGTCCAGTCCCTGGCTGAAGATTTTTTTCATCGTGTCCACCTTCGTCCCGTGGAACAGGTAATGCTCGTTGATTTCCTGCTCAAAGAGGAAACCGTAAATTGTTCGCTCATTGCGCTGTGATCAGTTTAAAGAACTAACTCAAAGACACTATGGGCTCGTTAGGGGAATTACAAATAGTCTGACCAACACATCCCAAACAAAAAATAAAAAACGTAGGCGGTAGAGGCGTATAAAATTCCTTCTAATTCAGGCATTTATTGAAATGACGTATTAATAAATTGGCGAAACAAAGAGCAATAAAAGCCTATAATTCTATTACATATAACAATACAAAGCTTTCAGAATCTTAAGTCTCTCTCTCTCTCTCTCTCTCTCTCTCTCTCTCTCTCTCTCTCTCTCTCTCTCTCTCTCTCTCTCTCTCTCTCCCTGGTTTACTAATAAAGATAATAATTCAAATACTGAAAGATCTCTCTCTCTCTCTTTTTTTCTCTGAATCTTCTTATTGTAAGGTTCTCTCTCTCTCTCTCTCTCTCTCTCTCTCTCTCTCTCTCACCTTGCAGAAGGTTCAGAATTGTTTATAACCTTGCAGAAGGTTCGGAATTGTTCACGTCCTAGACATTTATGTAGGCTTATTAAGAACCTCAGAGTACATTTACAGAACACCAAGTTTTCAAAAGATGGTTATACATTTTATACATCCAATATAATGTTAAACATATTTTATTTGGATGTCCTGTTTGAATTCCACTATATAAAGATAGGGTAACGCAGTAGCGCAGTGGTTCGTGCACAGGCAAGCAATATTTCATCTTAAGCAACGTCGGATGGGTGACCGCACTTTAAAGGCAAACCAAAGAGCTTAATGATAGAAAGAGGGGGAACTTGGTACATAACCGCGAGACGAAAGGTACGAGTAATGCGCCCTTGTCAGCATGCTGAAAATGGCTCGTGGCAGAAAGTCAAAAGGCGACCGAGTGAAACAGGGCGGTGACTTTTGCACAGCCATCAATTGCCATAATGCCAGATACAAGAAAAGTTGTGTTGGCGAGTCCTTTTTCAAATTTCCAAGAGACAAAGAAAGGTAAATTGCAATTGAAAAACTTCATTTTTTTGTGTTTATGTAGGCCTAAACTAAGACCGCTGCAGTGCTGTTAGTGTTAAAACAATCGGAGAGCGGCTTGAATGATTCATGTTATACCTATGTGCTAAATCCAAAACAGTTTGCTTGCTGACAATTTACGTTCAACAGGTCGCTCACTGTTTACGTTATTGCTAGGTTGTTTGACTATATTTGTGCTTATATTTCAAAAGTAGATGTCAGATTGGCAGTTTGGTTTCGTCAAACTGCTTATGTTAACAAGTTAAATTAGACTAAGTTTGTTTTCTCCTCGTGATCAAATACTGTGCAAGATAACCCCTTACCTAGGCACAAAAATGGTCCTTGATCTGTTGTAATCCCTTTTCGTTTGAGTGTAAACGGGAAAAAAAATGTAATGTAGAAACTCAGTCCTTGTTCTGATCTGTGAATTTTTGCGCATTAGATCTATATTGCGTGGAATGTTGTAGTCTAGGTTCTGATTGTTCTGTCTGATTAATTATTATTTTCCATGAAGTGACTGATATTATTAAGCCAGTGATGTGGGAGGTGAGAGGGTTGGGGGGTAGGGGGACACCTAATATAAATTAAATTCACACTATTAGTGAAACATTTTGTTATTGTGCTTTATTGTGATTAATTGATTGAATGACAGAGCTCTCTCTTCCCCCAACCCCCCCTCTCTCTCTCTCTCTCTCACTCACTCACTCACTCACTCACTCACTCACTCTCTCTCTCTCTCACGATTACGGATTTACACAGTTTCGGATAAATGAAACAGTCTGTCATGCATATTTTAATTTTAAAATATCTGTCGTTGATTAAAAAATATTAAATTCCAGGGCAGAAAACGAACCTATGACATACACACATAAGCAGCATAAAAGCACCTAATAAATGTCAATAAGTAAACATAAACAAAAAAACACAAAAAAAGACAGCAGTAGCGGAATGTTAATAATAATGATGGTTAAAAGTTTGGTTTTTGCAAACGTTGCCATACAAATGTTCTTTTGCAATGGCATAGGCTCAATAAGTTACCACGCACAGATCATTCATATAGCAGATGATGAAATATAGCCAGCCCGAGCAAAGGGAAATAATCCGTGAGAGCGTCTCGCATTTTTGTACAGGACATAATGGAAGTTCCCCCTCTTTCCGTAATAAGCTCTTTGGGCAAACTACTAAAAGACACAAAAGAGACAAACAAGCGCACGACACACTCCAGTCCAGCCAGATTTGGATCTGTTTAGAACCAGGGAAGGTCAAGCAGCGAGAGAGAGGAGATAGGCTCCGACCCCGCCCTCATAAAGCTGGCCTAGAGAAAAGAGAGGTCTCTAATGCCTCTTTCCTCAAGGACCGAAAGTGTACGTGAGCGCCCCCTTTTATATATATAAAAAAAACAACAACAAGAACATCAATATTGAAGAATCCATTGAAATGTTTATTGCGTAGGCCCTCAATAATAGATATTGCCCGTATAATTTACATGTCCGCAGTTGGTAAGTTTTTGAAGTAGGCCTAATGTAGCTTTTTAAGGGAATGGTTCAACTTTAAGTTCTTAGATTTACTTTTAGGTTTGCTTGTTTGTCAATGCGTGAGAAAAAGAGTATATAGTTTAACAATCACACGTATGTGAAAAGACGTTAAAATAAATTATGGAATTGAATTGAACTGGGATATAAAAGCCCACACAAACAGAAGGAATGTTCGAACAGCGAAAAAAAAAGTGAATTGAGAAGTGAGGCAGTGGTTTGGCCATAGGTTAGCAATGTTTCATGTTAAGCCACGTTGAGAATGGTTCGTAAGCCTACTAGTATGGGTGACCATTGAATATGGAGCGACAACCATGCAGGCTGTGATTCGAAGCTGCTTGACGTTCAGGAATGCCGGACAAAAAAACCAAACAACAAAAAACATGACCATGACGCACAAGAGAGTATAAACCGCGGTCTAGTCTGTTCCATCGCACGGCCTTTAAAGATCCTGACGCTCATGTCATACATGGGGTGAGTTCCAGATACCCAAAATACATCCGGCAAGCGCTATGTCCCCTCTCTTCCACTCCCGGTTGTTTTGTGATTCCGTGATGGATTGACAATAAAAAAGTGGGGTAGGGAAAACGAGCTTCGTGTGCGTGTTACGCGGAAGGCTGACGACATTCTATTCTTTCCCAAAACTTACCACGGGATAAATGTCTCGCGCCAGTGGGCTCCGCCTCCCTAAGTGTCGCGTAGTGAACACCTGACCCTTCTTAGCGTCGGGTAGCTTGTCCACCGGTTTACAGCGAGCTGGATTCGAACCTCTGTGATGCTGCGTCAGTTCGTCGAAGAGCTTTTCTCTCTTGTGGCTGTAGTCTTTCCACAGCTCCGGATTCTCCAGCCTTTCCACTTTCACCACCTACCAGAAAAAGGCATGACTGACTGATTGATTGGTATGAGTTTACTGGACTGAGTGGCTGATTGAACGGGGTTTAAAGGTACAAATCCATAAAGCAGAAAAACACATTGAGCGGCAGCGAATTGAGGGACCGTTAGGATACGAAATATTTGTTACTGGTTATTAGCCAAAGAACGCTCACAGATAGTGATAATGAATGAGATATATCCTTACCCCTATGTAAACCTCGATTTGTTATTTGCAGGTTTTTCTTTCTGCCGTCAAATGGAAACACAATCTCGTAGACTACAAACATTCTAACATCTACAGCATGCTCACTGCGGTGAGCGTCACGCAAACGGGTCTCCTCTCGTAAAATACTGTCGCGGGCAAATTTGTGACAATTGCCCTGTGAAATGTTGTTGCTGTATGGCATCCATTATTATTACTGTATTATTATTATTATTATTATTATTATTATTATTATTATTATTATTAGTAGTAGTAGTAGTAGTAGTAGTAGTAGTAGTAGTAGTAGTAGTAGTAGTAGTAGTAGTACTAATATAATTATCCTATCATATCCTATCCTATGCCGTAAATCAAAGGTCGTTGGGAGACCATAGATGAGAGTTTAATCAGCATACTCCATCTTCCTTTGTTCTCAGCAACCCTCATGGCTTCGTTCAGTGTCAAACCAGTCCATTCTCGAATGTTGTCCTCTTACCTCTTTTTCCGTCTCCCTCTTCTTCTGCCTCCTTGCACCGTGCCTTGCAGGGTGGGTTTTGAAAGGCCTGATGCTCTGGTGACGTGGCCATACCATTGGAGTGTCATCAGCAACTCTCATGGCTTCGCTCAGTCTCAAGCCAGTCCATTCTCGAATGTTGTCCTCCGATCTCTTTTTCTGTCTCCCTTTTCTTCTGCCTCCTTGCACCGTGCCTTGCAGAATGGTCTTTGCAAGGCCTGATGCTCAGGTGATGTGGCTATGCCATCGTTTCTTTACCACTGTGAGCAAGTCATCATGTTGTCCAATGGCTTGTGTAATGATCTGTCGGACTTCGTTGTTGGTGATGTTCTGGGTATAGGAAATGTCCAGAAGTCTTCTGTAGCACTCATCTCCATGCTTTGTATTCTGCGTTGTAGATCTGCTTTGAGGGTCCATTTTCGCAAGCGTATAAGAAGATGGAGATGACCAGGGAGCGTAGCAGCCTTACCTTGGAATGTAGACTGATGGTCTTGTCTTTCTAAATGGGCTTCAACCTTGTCAGGGCAGCATTTTTTTTCGATCCTGGAGAGGACTTCCTGTCGGGACCCATTGTCTGATACGTGGTCGGGACCCATTGTCTGATACATGGTCGGGACCCATTGTCTGATACATGGTCGGGACTCATTGTCTGATACATTATCTGATACAATAATACTTGAAATACTATTCGTTATCGACAGGTTTTCGCGTGAACCACTTGTGCCTATTACCTGCCATGTTAGACAAAGTGACCTGGTTCTATAAAGGGCCAACGAGTCGACCCAAAGAGGCGTGAACCACATAACAAAGAGTTACTACAGAAAGTCGAGTTCTATGGAGAAAAAAAAACCCCATGAGGTCCAAAGTTTAGTTCTGGTCGCGTGTACACCTTGCATGCGAGGGAAGTTATCAAACTTAATGCAACACAAACCACTGCTGCCCTGACAACGTTGAAGCCTATTTGGAAAGACAGGACCATCAGTCTACATTCCAAGGTAAGTTTGCTGCGTTCCCTTGTCGTCTCTTTCTTCCTATACTCTTGTGAAACATGGACCCTCACAACAAACCTACAACGAAGAATACAGAGCATGGAGATGAGGTGCTACATAAGACTTCTTGGAATTTCCTATACCCAGCAAATCACCAACGGCGAAGTCCGACAGGCCATCACGCAAGCCATTGGACAACACGATGACTTGCTCACAGTGGTAAAGAAACGATGGCATAGCCACATCATAGCATCAGGCCTTGCAAAGACAATTCTGCAAGGCACGGTGCAAGGAGGCAGAAGAAGAGGGAAACAGAAAAAGAGATCGGAGGACAACATTCGAGAATGGACTAGCTTGAGCCTGAGCGAAGCCATGAGGGTTGCTGAGGACAGAGAAAGATGGAGTACGCTGGTTAAACGATCATCTGCGGTGCCCCAATGACTTTCGAGTTACGGGATAGAATAGGATAGGATATGATCGGCTACTCAATTAGGTAAACTTAGATGAGCATTAACCCCTTGACGTCTTATGACGATGTTAGTTCTCTTACAATAGTGTGACGAAAAATGCCACTCACGTGTTATCTCGTCACCGGAATTGTGACTACGATTGGAAAGCTCAGAACATTAGCTGTTTAATATTAGTAAGTTACCAATGTAATAATAACCCTTTACAATGGCGGGTGGCAGCCCACCCTTCCTATCCCCACCCCACTCACATGGCCGCAAAGCTGATCTATGAGCCAAACAGGGACATAGAGGAAAAGGACGTTACACCGCTACACCCATATATCAAAAATACAACAAATACGATGTGATATCCTCCATCTCTCTTCCACACTATCTCATATTTGGACTAAAAATAAATAAATTAATAAATAAAAACTCTTTTTAAAAAACACTAGTTTACGCAAGAATTGTCTGTATTTTTTTTTTTTACACTCATGAGCCATATTTGCCTGGCAAATGGTTGTAGCTTAATGCAATTCTACCTTCTCAGCGAAATGGTTAAGCATGGCGTTATACAGACTATAAAAGTCTCTAAAATACTGTATAAAAGTCGTCGACGTTGTTTTCATCATCATTATGATCATCAACCATCATCATCATCAAAATCATCAATCAATCAATCATCACCATCATCATCATCAGCTATGTTCTACCCAGCTATGTTCTACCCAGCTTTCTCCAAAACCTCATCGTCCTCGTCATCAGCTCTGCAACATACCTTTAAACCCGTATAGCCCTGTAGTCCTCTAGCATCGGAACCCACTCCAACGTTGTCCTTGTCCCAGGTGGACTTGACCAGTTTCTTCACAGCCTCCGCCTCGGCGTCGGTCACCTTATTCAGCCTCAGGCCACGCTTTTTCCAGCTGGCCAAGGCTTCAGCGTACGTCACGCGTGCGTCTTGCTGTGACATCTGCAGGAAGGCAAAAAGTCAGAGTGTACGCGAATATCAATAATGGTCGTACATTAGCGCTTAATTCGCCAGCTCCAACAGCTGCCGTCCAAGGCGCTGGCCAAGAACATGACCCAACTCAAGCCGCCAACTTGCTGCTTTATGTGCATCTGCTATACTATCGTCTTCTTCGCTAGACCAGTCTCCTACCTTTTTTCTTGAAAACTCTTCCGGGACAAGACTCCTTGTTTGTGTATGAGGTCTGTTGGATCAGCTTGGGAATATTGGACGCTTTCTGCCAGGTGGTCACTAGGGCTTCCTATGATGTTATTATTTAGCAATGTAGGCATTTTATATGTATGTGTTTTGTTGATAATTTATAATGATGTTTGTATTCTATTTTGTTTTTGTAAACGGGGGTTCGATAAGTTGGGGTGAAGCCTCGCCTTCCCCTGCGTGGGATGTCTTTATTGTAAAGTGACTAGCTGGTGGAGAGCTTTCGGTTTTTCCACTAGGGTTGTTTCAGCAGATCTTTTATGCGGATCGGGGGTTGTCCGGTCCTGATTTGGCTCGGAAGAGTCCGCTGGACCTAAAGCAATAATAATGTAATGTAATGTTATGTGCATCGTCTATCGCCCCTTGACCGACTGAAGGGTAAAGGTAAAGATTTAACTAATAAGGCGAAGCTGGAGTAGAGGGTCCACAAGTACAGTAAGGCTGGTCTGGTAGTGGGTTCCTATGTAGAAGGTCGCGCGGACTCCAACCCCGCAGTGGACGACGTTATGTGACTTGGGTATGAGGCTTTCAGGTCAACGAGGGTTTTCTCCGGGTACTCAGGTTTTTTTCCCCTTACTTCATTAATGATATTGGATGCAAGCAAGAAGGACTACCAGTGTGTGAAGCGGCTGACATGTGTTAAGCAGCCCAAGGTCTCCACGATCCAAAGCAAGTCTGGCTTGTGCCTTACAGAAGAACAAGAAGTCTTGGATAGATGGACAGAGTACTGCTCTGACCTTTACAACAACACACCAAACGGAAACCCATCACTTCTAGCATGTTCCCAGACCAGAGAAGAAGAAGAAATCCTCCCAATTCTCCGAGAAGTCGAGGCAGCAGTGCAATCGCTGAAGAAGGGGAAGTCAGCGGGAGTGGACAACATACCCGCAGAACTGCTCCAAGCAGGAGGAGAAGCAATGATTGACGCCCTCACCATAATCTGTAACAAGATATGGCAGATTCGGGAGTGGCTTACACCAAGGACTAAGTCGCTTGTCATCACTCTTCCCAAAACGGGTAACCTTCAGGAGTGTGACAATTACTGCTCCATCAGCCTCATCAGCCATCCCAGCAAGTCCTCCTGAAAATAATACTCAACAGGTTGAAACCCCAAGCTGAACAAATCAAAGCTGAAGAGCAAGCAGGATTCAGGGTAGGGCGAAGTACCACTGAGCAGATTTTCAACCTCAGAATAATCTGTTAGAAATACCTACAGCACCAACAACATCTATATCATGTGTTCATAGACTTCAAGAAAGCGTTTGACCGAATCTGGCATGCAGCTATGTGGGCAACCTTGAGAGTGTACAACATCAGCTCTAACATTATTGAAGTAATCAAAAATGTGTATGACAAGGTTACTAGTGCAGTCCTCCACAACAGCGCCACTAGGAATGGTTTCAAAACAACAATCGGCGTGCATCAAGGATGCCTACTCTCTCCAACACTCTTCAACAACTTCATGGTCCTGGAGCGCATCATGTCAGATGCCCTTGCAGATCACGAAGGCACAGTCAGCATAAGGGGTAGAGCAATCTCCAACCTCCGTTTTGCGGATGACATTGATTGACTGGCTGGAGAGGAACAAGAACTTGAACAGCTGGTAAAGAGGCTAGAAACCACCTCCAGAGCCTATGGAATGGAAATAAGTGCAGGAGACCAACATGATGACCAACAACACCAATGGCATCAACATGGACATCAAAGTCCAAGGCCATTCCCCCAACACGGCACAGAGCTTCAAATATTTAGGAGCAATTGCATCGGACAATGGGTCCCGACAGGAAGTACTCTCCAGGATAGCACTAACAACTGCTGCCATGGCAAGGTTGAAGCACTTTAAAAAGACAGGACCATCAGTCTACACTCCAAGGTAAGGTTGCAGCGCTCCCTTGTCATCTCCATCTTCCCATACTCTTACGAAACATGGATCTTTACAGCAGACCTACAACAAAGAATACAAAGCATGGAGATTTTTTATACCCATCACGACAGACCATCACACAAGCCATTGGACAACACGATGACTTGCTCACAGGGGTGAAGAAACGGAAACTACAATGCTATGGGCACGTCACCAGAGTATCAGGCCTTGAAAAGACCATCCTAAAATGCACGGTGCAGGGAGGCAAAAGAAGAGGGAGACAGAAAAAGAGGTGGGAAGACAACATTCGAGAATGGACTGGCTTGACACTGAATGAAGCCATGAGGACTGCTGAAGACAGAGAAAGATGGAGTACGCTGGTTAAACAATCATCTGCGGTGCCCCAACGACTTTCGAGTTACGGTATAGGATAGGATAGGATAGGATTGGATGCAGTGTGTCTAAACTTTAAATAATGTATATTTCCTGTTCGTCTTCTAATATCGACACACCGTGTTTGAGTGATGAATGAGTGTTTGTAGGAGTGTCTGCTACATGTGAGCATGTATGTTGGTAACAGATCGTCGCGTTTTGAGTCTGATAGCATCCATTATTATTATTATTATTATTATTATTATTATTATTATTATTATTATTATTATTATTATTATTATTATTATTATTATTATCATTATCATCATTATCATTATCATCATCATCATTATTATTATTATTATTATTATTATTATTATTATTATTATTATTATTATTATTATTATTATTATTGTTGTTACTATTATTAAGACACAAATGCATATACTTGCGTGCTTCCTACTAAACCTGAAATTTCTTCCATCCTCACTCCTTACCCTCACACCCAATCTAAAATAAAATAATATATGAAAGGAAATAAAATGAAATGAAATAAAATAAAAAGAAGTTTAAAAAATCTCAGGGAGAGAGGGGAAGGGGATTGAGGGGTGTGTGTGTGTTGGAGGGGGAGGGGGAGAGGGGTAAAAAAAAATTTACCTTCCAATAAGAAGGCAAATGATCAGTGTTGACAGGTAATCCGACCTTTGACCTGGCCTCCTGGTCAACGTTTTGCCGTTGGTCAAGGTGCAGGTACATCTCTTTGCGCATTGTAGCTACCACCTGCATCACTCTCTCCTTCTGACCCCTCACTGTCACCCCTGCACAGAGTGAATGAAAGAAGGAATGAATGAGTGAATCGAAAGTAGTGTTTAGATAGATTTCTTTAAATGTTACCTTAAGACGAGATAAAAGAAGAAAGAGACAAAAAGCAGCAGATTAAAATTTTTTTGAATACTTGTTATTTAAATGTTAAGATGATGGTGCTTCAATTTTAGGTTACATTGTTTAATCAGTATAAATTCTTCTGTGTTTGTTGCTGCTGCTGTATTCTTTTTCTTCAATTTTGTTTTCTTTTTAATCAATATAATTTATGATTTATTTATGTATTTATTATTATTTCCTTTTTCCACCTTATCATTTATATTATTTCGTTTCTTTGTTTTATAGTCTAAAATCACATAATTTGTGAACAGACTTTAAATAAATTGATTGAATTGAATTGAATTGAATACTTGTAGCACAAAAATGCTTCTTTAGGAGTTAAAAAGCAACTGAGGTATATAGAGTTACCATACATTTACAAAACTAGGAAATTTACAAATTTCCTAAAATTTGTAATAAATTTGCAAAATTACTGTTCCACTCGGGGAATTTACATATGTCATCAACATTTCAGGAAATGTATATATTTACTAAGCTTTGTTTCTTGTTTTTTGGCATTTTTTACTATAACATTGATGAGCTTTTAGTAAAATTGTCAAATCCCCTTGCACGCAATCTTTGTACATTTCCTAAGCTTGGCACCTTGATTATTTTAGTGCCTTTTGTTGACCGTGGCATGGGAGATCCATCAAATATTCTTGGAAGTTATACTGCACACAGATTTAAATACAGACATATACACTATTGCAGTGACAACAGAGATTTTGAAAGGTGATTATACAAGAAATCCGTTTGACCTGAACAAGGTGGCCTTGACAAGACTGTATCTCTGCGGTCAGCATTTGGTCAAGAATCAGCACTAGAAGGGGAAGGATTTGTAAAATGCAATTGTAGGTAGGTGGGTAGTAGGAGGAGGGAGGGGGACACAAAAAAAGTCAAAGTTAGATCCTGTATCGACCAGCGCCCTGAGCATCTCTTGAGCTGGAAAAGCGCTATAAAGTATATATTAAAAAAAAAGAAAAAAACATGTTCATTTGTTTGACTTTGCAAACACCTTCTGTAAACTTACACATTTCCTGGTCATATACTTCAGTACATTTATAAATTTCCTGCGATTTGGGGGAAATTTGTTAATCCCCCGAAGTGGAACTGTAATTTTGCAAACTTACTTAGTATAAATTTCCTAGTTTTGTAAATTTATTGTAACATATATAATCCAACATCGCAGTTTCAAAGCAATGATTATAAGTAATATGAAATGAAAAACTGGCGGAGTCTCACTCAGAACTAATGACGAAAAGATTCTGGTTAGCATTCGTACCCCACTCCCACTCCAAACTCTCACAGCTACATAAGCACATACATATCCCTAATGCCTTTTAAGATAATAAAGATGTGTTATGTTGTATTGTATTGTATTGTAATATTGTACTGCATTGTATTGTAGCATTGTAAGCTATTGTATTGTAGTATTGTAGGCTATTGTATTGTATTGCATTAAGAACAGGAGTGCAATAAACAATACTTATAAAAGCACACAATCCGACCTGTATTGTATTGTATTGTATTGTAATATTGTACTGTATTGTATTGTAGCATTGTAGGCTATTGTATTGTAGTATTGTAGGCTGTTGTATTGTATTGCATTAAGAATAGGAGTGCAATAAACAATACTTATAAAAGCTCACAATCCGACCTGTGCCAGAAGAAGTGATGACAACATTCATCTCTTGTGCCGATTTGACAATGTCCTCCAAGGAGTCCTTAAGCGTGCGAAGGCAGTCTTTATCATCCACCACTTCTGAATGCAGGAACGTGCTCTTGAGGTCTTTGAGCAGAAGAGTTTCCACTCTCTTACTTTCCGTGGTCTTGGTCGTGTAGATGACAGCTTCGAACTTCTCCAAAGTTTTAGCTGCAAAGTTTGAGGACGATTTTTGGAATACATTTTATTGGTCCTATCACTTGGGATATATATATATATATATATATATATATATCTATCTATATCTATATCTATATCTATATATATATATATATATATATATATATATATATATATATATATATATATATATATATATATATATATATATATATATATATATATATATATATATATATAGTTATAATAGTAAACCTACAGCAGGTCACAAAACAAGCTTAGAATACATAGTATATTTTAACAGTCAGGATTGTTATTATTAACACTCTCATACATGAACATGCCAAAATATCGTTCACATTTCTTTCACCAGACCTCAAATCTGTTGGAACTGAATAATCATGAACATTTACGTAAGCATTGCAAATTGAACGCCCAAGAACTCAAACACTGCCTCCTCCACGCACCTCTGTCCGTCTGTCGGTCCGTCCCTCCCTCCCTCCCTCTCTTTCTCTCTCTCTCTCTCTCTCTCTCTCTCTCTCTCTCTCTCTCTCTCTCTCTCTCTCTCTCCTCATTCACGCTGAAACAGAAGAGCTTAGCCCGTACGTTGGTGAGGGCGGGCATACGACAGAACCTGGCTGCAGATAGGCCTATTATATTCATTCTTTTCCATGGCTTCAAACGATCTCTAGGTTTAAAATCTTACCCTCTGGGGAGCTGCTTCTTCGTTTAGGCAAAATCGCTACCAGTTTCCTCACTCCCCTCTTCCAAGTGTCCAAAGCTTTGACCTTCAGGCCAGGTTTGGGCAAGTCATCTTCATCGGAACTGCTAGAGGAGGACCCAAACGTCTTCTCCAAAGATTGGGCAAACTTGTTCGCCACGACGAAATCGTCATAGATCACGATGTTGATGGTCTGCAAGGAAGAAGTTTGAAACGGTGTACTCTTTTATAGCAAGATGCCATATGTAGCATTTTAGAATGTTTTAGTTCTTTTTCCTTAAATTTTGAAAATAAAATTGTTCTGTTTTATTTTGGTCGTATAGTTCTTAGTAACTCCTGTTATTACTATGCTTTTGCCGGTTGCCACGGCCGATGACTTATATTACTTTTTAATGTCCCCTGTTACTTCTCGTCCCCATTAAACGAATAAAGCCCAAATGTCTCGGAGGATGATAAACCCAGAAGAAAAGCAAGGAAGAAGAAAGAATAGAACAAAATAAAAGGAGAAAATACAAATAGCCGTACGAATAATTATAGATCTTCAACGTCAAGTTAAAAACTAAAGCGAAATTACTTGAAAATATAAAGTCCTATCCTATCCTATCCCGTAACTCGAAGGTCTTAGGGGCACCACAGATGACCAGCGTACTCCATCTTTTTCTGTCCTCAGCAACCCTCATGGCTTCACTCAGTGTCAAGCCAGCTTATTCTCATGTATTCCCACCTCGTTATTTAAACATAAAGTTTATAAATCAAATACAGAAATTCCAATTGACGGTCAAAGGAACAGTCAAATTACCTTCAGAGAATGTGATCTGTCGCGAAGAAACTCCTGTATGGCAGCCATGGTGGCGGAAGCGGTGGTGTAGCGGCCAAACCCAAACCGTTTCCCAACGCCCAAGGGAGGTAATGCCACAGAGTGATGTCCCTTCTTCGATGCCTTCTGTAGGCATTTGCGAACCAGCTGTTTGACAGTCTACAAAAAAACAAAAAAACAAAAAAAAACAAAAAACAACCAAACAAACTAATTGAAATAACTAACTAAATAGTGCAACGAGTTAAAACAAGCTTCTCAACGCCCAAAGGAGGTAAAGCACAGACTGAGTTCTGTCCCTGCTTCAGTAATCTGTGTAGTCATGATGAAACAGCAGATGTAGTCTAGAAATATCAAATTAAAACTAAAATAAATAAACAAAATAGCGAAATTAACACACACAAACACATGAAGTATAGTCTACATCAACAACAACAAAAATATACACAATTGGCTTCCTCTAAAAGTTTTGAAAATATAAATATCAAACCTTGATCTGAGTTCAAGATAAAAAAAAAAGCACAAGGACTTATAAAATGTCTACTTCACGTTAAGAGGTGACTATCTGGTTATAAGTAATATATTATTCATACATGTTTTGTGTCTGACATTTGCGAGCATTGAATTTAAATGGTCGTCCGCTATAGCAGTAAATGACGTCAGATTATCTCCCTTACAATAGGAACAGGCGCCCAACAGATTAACGCAGCAGAGCTTCAACTTGACGAACATGTTCCAAAGCGCTGTTGTGAACTAACCAAACGAAAGTATTGTGTGCCTGTGGAATCGAGTGACGCGCAATGATTCTATTAATGAGCCCTTTGCTAGATTCGCGAGGTGAGGTCACGGAGGAACCGAATGACTATTTTAAGCTGCTACGCGTTTATTTGAGAGCATTCACCTCAAAAATGCGGATTAATAAACGTTTATATAATCATATTATCTAGTGTAAAAGTTTACAGAATAACAACCCAAACCAAACCTGAGATTCATTCAAGCTAAAGTGTTCTTCGCGCCTTTTAAAAGAACATTTTTAGTTGTTTTGTGTGTGTGTGTGTGCGGATGGGGGATGGGGGAGTGTCTTCATCCACTCTATCAAATGTCATGTCAGGAAAACACAACTCGTGCTACACTGACCTGCGTGACGTCATCGCGGTCATCCTTCTTGCTGAGAACAGCTTGGTAAACGGTGGTCATGTGCAGTTTGGAGTCTTTGGGCACTGTGGTTGTTATCAGTTGTCCAGCACCTCTGCTCGCTTTGGCTTTGCCTTTCGATTGCAGATCCTGGAATTTGTCGAATCAAATATAGAAACTGTAACTTTGTCCTTTCGTTTCTAAATCCTCTTGAGCAGGGATGACAACCCCTTCCCCCCCCCCTCTTCCTTCCTTTCCTACTCCCAACCCCTAACCTTCCCCCCTCCCCCCCCCAATAAAAAAAAAATAAAAGGAAAGAAAAAAAGAAAATTAAAAAAAGAACAGAAAGGCAGGGATTTCAATTTGCTCGCTGGACCAAATAAGTAACATTCAGTAGTCCGCTAGAAGTCGAAAGTTATAAAAAGGTTATTATGTTAACCCGTGAGTTTGTGAGCGCGTTGAGCAAACGTAGCGCTGTTTGGATACAATACATTATTAGTATTAGTATTAATATCAGTATTAGTAGTAGCGTTAACGGTTAACGAGATTCACGCAAAATAAAACAGACCGTCAGCTGCACGACTTCAGAGAGCGACAGAGTATGATTCAGTGACAAATGTAAGTTTAGACTACAGCCCGCTTTCAAAAAACGGGGAAGCCAATATATCGATAGAGAGTGAGAGAAAGGAGTCGTCCACCCAGCTGCAAGTGAGCGGCAAGATTTAGGTTGGCCGCAAGTTTTATTTTTAACTTGTGAACGGACTATTGCTTCCCTCTCTTCTCCTTTGTCGCACGATTTTTCTAGAACTCAACATACACGCCAAATTCCACCGAGCATGCTATGGGAGCATTTAAACTAGCGGTACATAACTACAAAATCAGCATCAAATCAAACGACCATGTTGTCTAGAATCAGCTCCCACAGTCTCTAACAGTTTTTAATCCGTGCATTCCAAGGTAATGCTGCTGCGCTCCCTTGTCATCTCCATCTTCCTATACGCTTGCGAAACATGGACCCTCAAGGCAGATCTACAGCGAAGAATACAAAGCATGGAGATGAGGTGCTACAGGAGACTTCTGGGCATTTCCTATACCTAGCACATTACCAACGATGAAGTCCGACAGACCGTCACACAGGCCATTGGACAACAAGGTGACATGCTCACAGAGGTGAAGAAACGGAAACACCGATGGTATGGCCACGTCACCAGAGCATCAGGCCTTGCAAAGACCATCGTGCCTTGAAGAAGAGAGAGACAGAAAAAGAGGTGGGAGGACAACATTCGAGAATGGACTGGCTTGACACTGAGCGAAGCCATGAGGATTGCTGAGGACAGAAGGATGGAGCACGCTGGTTAAACGATCGTGCCCCAACGACCTTCGAGTTTGAGATAGGATAGGATAGACCTTTTAAAACGCATTATTTTGGTCCCTCAATTGTCCATTCTTTATCCTGTGACTGATTTAAATGTAGATCAACCTGGAACAGCCAAGCTATGAGTGAAGTCAGATATTTTCAAAATAATAGGAATTAGGAACAAAATTCAAATCGATCCCGAGTTCAAACCAATTTGAATATTCGACCACCACTGGATGCTCTGAGTATTCGAAAGGTCTGACGTTTATACCTACGGTTTGCTTACCTTAGAGAGAGAGGGACATTTTTTTAAAAAGGCTGACCCCAGGGCCGTTTGTTTCATATCCATGTCTTCCCCTACCACAGACACTGCAGCATCCACCTATAAAGACAAACAAACTCTATGAGAACATCCCCAGTGAAGGGAAAAAAACCACAACAAAAACAAAAGAATAATATTTTTTTTTAAAAATCAAGAAACACCTGGATGGTCATCTGATACTCAAGAATCCTAATTAATTAGTAAAGGGAAAAAAATTAATGGTTTGTTCTGACATGGCGCACTTACCCGCTCAAAGAGAATCTCAAAGCGCTGGTCTAACTCAGGATCTAACTCAAGCCGGCTATTTGGCTATATGGCTACTTGCAGCATCAATCGCACAGTCAAACACACGCTGTGGGCAATTGACCTGATGGACCTACAGGTACGCCTGTTTATTTGAAAACAGCAACCCAAACCAGCAGCAACAACAACACGCTCAAACCTTCTCTGCAGTGATGTCCCCAGTTTTGACCGTGACAGAAGTCTTGCCAACTGTGACGGTGCACGGCAGCTGCGGTTGATGACGCGTTCCGTGACGTCCGCTGCCTGAATGACGTCGGCCACCATGGTGCGGTTTCGTTGATTCTTGACCTCGACTGTCTCCTTGACCTTTGCCCGCAGGATCTTTCGTTTTACTGGTCGAGTCATCTGGAGGTCTGAGATGTTAAAGAAGAATTAAAAACTAGAATACAATAACTATGCCTTATCTCACAAAATCAAACAAAGACTAAGTTAAGTCACCTTGCGCTTGCCAAGATGCGGCCTGCACATGTCTTGTCCGAGGAAGACCTCATCAAAATCGCCATTACCGTCGTCGTCGTCGCCAAAATCATCATCATCACCACCACCACCATCTTTTTTTTCACTTCATTATCAGCCATTCATTATCAATACTCTTTTTCTCCTCCTGTATTATGCATCCATGTCCACCCCCCTCCCTACCTCCCACCCCTTATTTACCCATCCATTGATTTATGTTTTTCTTCCTCTTCCACATCGCCACCAGCATTCTCCACTTCATCATTTTCTTACCCTAACCCCATCCCTCTACTCTCCCTTTATTTAACTTACTCCTCCTCCTTATCACCACCAACACCATTGCTATCTTCGTTGTCCATATTCCTCTTCCATGTCTTCCTTCTTCCTCGTCCTCTCCTTCCTTCCTACTTCTCCTTTTCTTCATCCTCCGAATCATCATCATCATCATCATCATCATCATCATCATCATCATCATCATCATCATCATCATCATCATCATCATCATCATCATCATCACCACCACCATCATTCTCCTCCTCTTCCTCCTCCTCATCATCACCATCATCTTCATAATTCTCCCCCTCCTGCTCCTCCTCCTCATCATCATAATCATCGCCATGATCGTCATGCTTACTTGAATTTGGGCAGCTTGCATTTAGTTGGAAGAACGAAGTGGAGAAGCGCTGGTATTTTCTGTTTCTCCACACTAGTGTGGAACTGAGCTGCGAACTTCTCTATCCCAAAATTCTTTAGTCCGTTAGCCACCAAGGCACGCTCTGAAACGACCGCACCATACAATTCAAACGCGAAATAGGTCTACGTAGAATTCCCACTAAAAGCAATGAAACAAACTAAATGTTATATAATTATACAATAAAGAGATTGCTCTTATAGAGCGCACTTACAAGCTCAGGGGCTTCTCCCTAATATCCAGCAATCACACAATAGTTTGCTACCAGTACGGATTGCTCGTTAATTCCGGCGAAGTGAATTAAATACGGAAATACGTAGCTTTTATAAAAATACGGATAGGAAGCTGCCCATCGTTTACCTTTGCCAGCGGTACTTCTGTACCGGTTTCTGGTCTTATAATAGTATTCCTGCATTCACTGAACGTCGCTGTGTTCAACAAGCTGAATTTCCTGGTGATTTTAGAGTAAAACAAGTGTGGTGTTTAACAAGCTGATTTTTTTTCATCGTGATTTTAGAGGACTGAAAATAGCCTGCAGTTTCAGAGGGAAGCCTGTCGTTACTTTATAGTGTCATAGGCTGGGTTTTGCGAAAAAACAATACTGACAAGTGTTAAAAAATACTGACAAACGGGTCCGGAAATACTGACAAGAAGATTAGGGGGTTGGCACCTCTGCGTGAGGGTCCATGTTTCGCAAACGTATAGGGAGATGGAGATGACAAGGGAGCGCAGCAGCATTAGCTAGAGTAAATTAAAAATGATACATAGTATTGAGATCTTGATCTCGTGATGCAGTGGATTAGTCGCCGGTTTCCTATGCCGAAGGTCGCGGGTTCGATTCCCGCAAGGGGCGAACTTATGTGATTTAGATACAAGATTGTTCAGGTCACTGAGGGTTTTCTCCGGGTACTCCGGTTTCCTCCCTCACTTCAAATGAAATGCTTATTTTCCCGCTATGTGTGCCAGTTAGTTAATTTGTTAGTTTATAGGACTGCAAAGAGCTGAACCAGGACCACAACTTGGTTGAAAGAGGACTCGCCCCTGATCCGTATAAAAGATCTGCTGAAACAACCCTAATGGTAACACTGAAGGCACTCCACCAGCCGGTGAAACGCGAAAGAACAAAGGAGAAAAACAGCAGCAGTGGGAATTTAAGGCACTACATTTCCACAAAGAGGGGATACTGTTTATACAGAATCCCTGGCAGGGAGGGGAAGGCAGAGGGGGATGTGTCAGTGTCTGGAGATACATTTGAATGGCTTGTCATCCTGTTTTTAACTTAGCTGGTTGTTCGGGAGGGCAGCGCTGCTATCATTTTCGTAGCACTATCTACAAAAACGACACAATCCTTCTTTAATGCTTCCTTCAATAATGATAGTGGATGCAGTCAATCCAAAACTTTGAAACATAAAAACTCGATTTCCAGTCCGTCTTCTAATAGCGATCTCTCTGCCTTTACACCACATGTTTGAGTGTTAGATGTGTGTTTGTTTTGTGTGTGTGAGAGAGTGGGTGAAGCATGTGACGTGAGCGTGTATGTTGATACAGATCGCCGCGCTTTAGGCCTGATCGGTGATTTGGGGAAAAGCGCGTATTTAGCATCCATTATTATTATTATTATTATTATTATTATTATTATTATTATTATTATTATTATTATCCCTTAAGAAAGCTCTCCTTACCCGTGAGCTTCGAGAATGCTTCGTTCAAATCCACGCTGCGAAAGACCACACCGTCCTTAATGACGTCAAGTTTTTGGATGACGTCATCCAGCACCTCCTGACGACACTGGTATCTGAGGCTGTAGCCAATGTCTTCTACGTCTTTTTCTTCCACAACTAGGCCGTTCTTTCTGAAAAAAAAAGAAGAAAAAAATATACAGAAAGAAATCAGATTCAAATTCTCCATATACGAGGAATTAGTAAGCCTAACACTAACATGGCTTGGTGTAAAACCTCATTGATTTCAAAAAAGCGTTTGACCGATTCTCGCAGTATAACGGCTTCTGGGAGATATTAAGGGAGGTCAGCATTAATAAATACTAATAATACTGGACGCTATATACGCGCTTCCCCCCCTCCCACCAATCACCAATCAGGCTCAAAGCGCGGCGATCTGTACCAACATGCACGCTCACAATGTTTCACCCACTCTCACACACACACACAACAAACACGCATCTATCACCCAAACATGTATAAGAAGGCGTAAAAGAACTCGAATGTTTATTTTTCACATTTCAGATAGACTTCGTCTAACAATCAGGGTTGCTGAGGACAGAGAAAGATGGAGTATGCTGGTTAAACGATCATCTGTGTTCCCCCTACGACCTCCGGGTTACGGGACAGGATAGGATAGGATAGACAGACTTCATCCAATACTATGGTACAATTATTGAAGGAAGCGTTAAAAAAAGGTTGTGTAGTTTATGTAGATAGTCCTAACATAATGCTAGCAGTGCTGTCCTCCCGAACAACCAGCTAAGTTGAAAAACAATATGGTAAGCCATTCAAATGCATTTCCAGACACACTGACACACACAGCCGAAAAATAAGCATTTCAAAAGTGTTCATTTTCTTGGAGGCGTTGGGACTGGGCTTTATTCCTTAGGAAAACATGGAATTATAGACCACTATCTGAACTAGCTGCAAGCAAAAATTTATCCAATCGGCTCAAACAATGTTTAGGCACAGCGCAAAACACGTTTAGGAAATGCTAAAGCACAACGTACTTGACCTTTTGTACAAAAGTACAACTATGAATGATGTAACATTCTTAGCAGTGAATCTAGTTAAAGTATCCGCAATTACAAATTATGAATTTCATTTCAGTTATTCTTGAGATAATGCAAACCGACCGACAGAACGACAGCCCGACATTTGGCTCGTTCTGATTCCATACCCCCCCCCCCCCCCCCCCCCGATATTTCAAAGTATTTCCAGATAAGTCTAGAAATAACAGCAACAAAAAAGCTATTGGGATTCAGACAAGACCGCCTCCCGACGTCTGTTCTTTTCAAATTTTTGAAAGAACAGAAAATTAATACTGCTCACTCTGGATAACCGCTGGTCGTCCATCTTTATTAGAGGAAGAAGCGTTGTAATTTCCTGTTTACTTACGAAATGACATGCTTAGCGTCTTCCAGCTGCTTGGAGAACCAGCACTTGACAGCTTTGCCTGCCAGCTTTCCAGGGATGAAAAAAGTGCGGTCGTTGCTGCGGTTTTTGCCAATGAAATCCTTTATCGCACTGAATCAAATTAGTGATACAAATAATCATTATTTAACGCGGTCAAATCTGTTAACACACTGAAACAAGTTAGTATGAAAGCACCTAAATCATTAGTGATAAATATAATCATTATTTAACGCGGTCAAATCTGTTAACACACTGAAACAAGTTAGTATGAAAGCACCTAAGTCATTAGTGATAAATATAATCATTATTTAACGCGGTCAAATCTGTTAACACACTGAAACAAGTTAGTATGAAAGCATGCACCTCAATCAAACATCTTTATTATACAAAGTCCTCGATGGATAGGCCTACTGGGAAGAGTGATAAGATGCTGGCAATTTTTCCTACAGGGAGTTTTAACTGTTGAGCTTATCCATATTTCGATATGGCTCTTTCAATATATGGTGCATTTATCAGCTTAGCCCCACATTCAGAATGATAGTGATGATTTTGATGTTGATTTTGGACATTTTATTATCCCTTTTTATCGGGAAATTCTTGGTCGCCTGCCTTGGGGAAATCGTAGTCGCAGCTTGTTGCGCGCCCAAGCTCAACCTACCTAATATTAGTAGTGTTTTTGAAATTTTGCTGGGGGAGCAAACCGAAGTACCCGGGGGAAACCCCCGATACGTTGCCCGAGTCGAAAGTAAATAATATTCGGAGAAACATAACGCCCAGATGCTGGATCAATCCCACACCTGTCAGGCACCATTGGTTTTCTAGCCTGTGGACAAAGCAAGTTAGTCCCACCTTAGCCCACTCGGCCACAACGCTCAGAAAATGATGATGATGATGATGATGATGATGATGATGATGATGATGATGATGATGATGATGATGATGATGATGATGATGATGTGCTTAGTCTGGCATTCAGAATGATGAGGATGAGTTTAGTCTGGCATTCAGAATAATGATGATGATGATGATGATGATGATGATGATGATGATGATGATGATGATGATGATGATGATGATGATGATGATGATGATGATGATGATGATGATGATGATGTGATGATGACGGTGATGACGATGACGATGAGACTCTGTCAGTTTACCTGGTAACCACAGTAACGTCGTCGCAGATTCCAGCTATTTCTAAGGTCACCGTTCCGAGATCGCTGGAGCTGGAAAGCCCACGTGGGGTGCTAAAGACAGCCAGGTGTTGCTGTTCCATCCTTTGCTTCTGATACTGGAATTGGTCTGACAGAACCAAGCTCATAGGAATCTGCCAGTGAGAGGGAGAAGAAAATAAGGTACTGGAAAACAACTAGTGATGTTATTTGCTCACTCCATGACCACATTAAACATGAAAAGAAAAAGTCTTTAGCATAGCAACGCAGGTAGGCCCACAAAATGAGATTTTCGCTTTCTTGCAACATCACGACCCCACGCTATTACAATCACAATATTCGTATAACACTCTCGTGATTGTGTGTTAAATGGTTTTAAAAAAAGTATTCAGTTTTAAAAAGATCAAGACCAGATTATTTCACCTAACCAAACAGCTTATAAACGTACTAAAAGTAATAGATAAAAGGAGAAGTTACAGAAAAAAAGTACCAGCTCCAGAAAAATGCCATATTTTATGCTTGTGAACTTCTGTGGAATTTGTAATCCTGTGTATTCAGATTCGCAATCGGAAACTTCATTGTCCCAAAAACAGTTAGGAAAATTGTCTTGCAGTGTACAATTAACACAGGAGCATTAACCACGTAGAATGGATCCGCGATAGCATAGCGGTAGCAGTAAGTAGAATGTATCACTTCAGATCCATGCTACCGCTACATCTATCATGTGGCACACATAATATTAACAACAACGTACAAACAACAGAGTCAATCTAGAGTAAAACACACACCTCGATGCTTTCGGTGACAATCTTGGACTGGAACTCTGTCTTGAAGGCATCCAGATCATGCTGGCTCAGAGCCGCGCACATGAGACAAGTGTTCAGTATCTGGATTCCACACTTCTGGTGCCTGCGGATCATATCGTCAAGGTAACGCCCGCCTTTATCCGTGTCAAGGACGCTCGCCACGGCTTCCGATACTGGAATGCTTTCTTCGTGAATGTTCTGAGAAGAAAAACAACAACAACAACAACAATATTTGCATAATTTATTAGGATCTCTGATATTAGCTTAGCTATGTATTGAAGTTTGCTGTTCAAATGAACAATTTTCTCTTGGATATTGTAATTATGTTATACCCAAAACTTCGAAACACACATTAAAATACATTACATTTGAAGCCTTGCAAAGACCATCTGCAAGGCACTGTTAAAGGAGGGAAAAGAAGAGGGAGACAAAAAAAGAGGTGGAGCCATGAGGACTGCTAAGGACACAGAAAGATAGAGTACGCTGGTTAAACGATTATTTGTGGTGCCCCATCGAGTTACGGGATAGGATATGACAGGACATTTGAAGTGATGAAATTTTTGAAGAGGTATACGTATGTAGTCTATAATAATTATCACATTAAGCAGAAGCGGCATCAAGAGTAGGACACAAAATAGGAGAAGGAGAAGAAGTAAGAAGGATAAAAGGACGACAAATAGTTAATTTTATGCTTAAGAGATAACACTCAGAGGAAAAAGTGAAAGTATACTCAGCATGGAGTAGACTATTGCCTTCAGAAAAAACAATTTGTTCCAATCAGCTAACTAATCTATCCAACATTCCTCCCTACACCTATCCATTCATTTGTCAACCAATCGACAAATGAATCACTCACTCAATCAGTTCAATGGAAGTACTTACGCGCTGCATCTCAGACAAGAACTCTCTGATGGCGTCCTCGCGGGCTGCTTGCTTTCCAGCAAACAATACTTCTCCTTCTTTTTCCAAGAAGGTCACCTGGCACCCATCTTCCCTGGGACCCTGCGCGAAGAATTCCTTCACCAGTCGCATCTGATAGCCCGGGCAAGCAATTCTTTCTGCTTGGAATTGTTCCTCTGATCGCCTTGACAGTTCCTCCGAACGAGCTTCGTTTTCTTGAATTAGCTTCTTCATATTTTCATTCTCTAGTGTGAGTTTCTCCACAAGTCTTGCTAGTTCTTCTTCAGCCGAACTATTGGACAGCAGCTTTTTTGTTTCTGCATCAAACTGACGAGGTCTTGATGCTTGCCCCCATGCCTGTTGTTGGGACTGATCGGTAAGGTCGATCCACGAAGGAGATTTGGTGTCTCTGGAATAATGATCTGGTGACGTAAACGCAGAGTTGGATCGTGGGTTGGCGCTGAATCGTGGAGTTGGACTAGGTAGATCATGAAGCTCTGTCTGTTCGCATTCTTCAGTATCGCTGTTTGTGTCCCATCTACCAGTGTCATCATCTTTTTCAATCTTGCCTTCGCGTCCAACAGCGTCTGCGCTTTTGCAAAACTCTTGTCGCCTCTCCTTCGCGAAAGACAATGGCGAACTGCTCTCACTGACACCGTACTTAAGTTTTCTTTCTCTTTGATCTCCATAGCCTGGGTTCTCAGAATCCGGTCCAACTGTAAAGGCAGCTTTCGTTTTCTCTTTGAGAGCATTATCAAACTGACTTTGGTGACTGTTTCTCGGTTTCAATCCACATGCTCCTTCCATCTCTGGCTCATCATCTTCATAAATGTCATCATAACTACCAACACAAGGACTTCTGCTGTGGAATTTGGTCTCCAGTGTTCCAGCTTGTTGGAAACCTCTTTCTTTGAGTTTCAAAATGTTAGCACTTGCTTCTTGCATATTCTCGCTGCGTCCTGGTGAATTGTATTGCTGTTGATGCCCCATATGCCTATGTGCAGAATCATCCTGTGGCGGACAGTTAGCAGCTGCATACAAGCGCTCTTTCTCCACACGCGTCTCCAGAATTTGGTGGCTTTTTTCTCGTATTGGCTGTTCAAAACTTTCGCAATGTACAAGCTTAGCTGAATGATCAGTTTGCTTGGGCCTCTGCTGCCCCTCAGAATTGTCTCCAGACCTTGTTATACATGGCGACGATCGAGGCAAAGCAGATGTACTGTATTTCTGCTGAGGTTTTGAAAAATTTGATTCGTTTCGACCGTTCTGTACAAATGTTTGTTCTCTATTGTTCTGGAAATTGGTCTTGTCTGTCCCAGCTTGATGGAAACCTCTCTCTTCGTCTTTCAATAAGCCTGCCTCAACATCATGTGCATATTCGCTAAGATAACTTCTGGGTAGGTTTCTCTCCTGCCAAACCGTTCTTGACGGATCCTGATTTACAAGGTAATTCTGTGGTTCCGTTGTTGCCTCCTTTTCTAAACACTCTCTGCGCGTAAGGTCTTGGCTCTTCGAATGCTGAGCGGAAGAAACTGAGGTCTTTCTGCTGGACAAGTGTTGCTGAAGCAGAGGTCTGTGAAATGGCTCGCACCATGGTTCCACAATCAGCTTGTTTCCATCCAGGTAGTGTTTTGCTATCCCCAAGACCGTTTCAGCATCTGAAAACCAGGTAACGCATGATTAAAAAAAATAAAAGGTAAATGTTTTTCGGGAACATTTTGGTCATAAGGAGGAAGGCGTCAGGGACCGCCAAAGTTTTCACAGATTCCATAGAGCGATGCCCATATTCACATTCAGAGATTTTATTGCTAAGTGGAATACAACGCACAAGGAATACATTTCACAGTCAGGCACATACTTGTACATTTCATAAATATGTCACAGTCATACAGGCAACATTAGGCTTGCAAATAAAAAAACACACAAACAATAAAAGAATAAGTAAGGGAACAAAAGAAACTCCAAAAATCATATAGCCATGAAATCATATCGCCATAAAATCATATAGCCATAAAATCATATAGCCATAAAATCATATAGCCACAAAATCATATAGCCATGAAATCATATAACCACAAAATCATATAGCCACAAAATCATATAGCCACAAAATCTTATAGCCACAAAATCATATAGCCACAAAATCATATAGCCATAAAATCATATAGCCATAAAATCATATAGCCACAAAATCATATAGCCACAAAATTATATAGCCACAAAATCATATAGCCACAAAATCATATAGCCATACAATCATATAGCGACAAAATCATATAGCCACAAAATCATATAGCCTCAAAATAATATACTTTCTTCCTTTCTTTTCACTTGGTTTACAGATAAACAGGCACCTATTAACAGTTGAGTGGACCGCACTGATTGCTGTGCGCTGTTTCGTGGTTTTATTATTTCTAAAACTTTATTTTATAAATGTAACTAATTTATTTATTTTATTAAATTCTGTGACCAGAAAGGCTCTACATTTTAAAAAGTCTTACATTTACTATGTTTGTGCAGCCGACAGGCAAATTTCTATGTAAATTTCATAGACGAATAACGTCTCAGTCTGATGTTGGAGAATGGGGCAGGGGAGATGAGGGAAAGGTGTAGTACGACGTTTTAGTTACGACTGCAAACTATGTAGGCCCTTTCGCCGTAACGACAGCACGCTTTATTTACAGAACTTCTGGAATAGTTAGCATAATCGTAATATAAATTGTTCCAGTGTATGAGCCGTACATAAAGGCATCACTTCCTTCGAATAAGCCAATGACATTAAAACATCTTTATAGTTCAGGTAGAGGGTTATGTTTTTAGTACATGGCGTAAGGTAAGGTGGGGTGGGGCGTGGTCTATGAAAGAAAAAAAAAACTTTCTTGACCTGTTTATTGTTCACTACCGCTGCTACTATTAGGCCTACTACTACTACAGGCCTACTACTACTAGGTCGTATACTACTACTACTAGGCCTACTACTACTATTACTACCACTACTACTACTATCACTACTACTACAACTAAAACTACTACCTTCCCATCTCCCCCTCCCCCGTTGGGGTGCCGGGGGTTTCAGTATAAATGGTATCCCCACTTTCTGGAAATTTAGTGCTCTAAATCCCACTGTCGCTGTCTTTCTCATTTGTTCTTTCTCATTCATACTCTGTCCTATCAATCTACTATACTATCTTTTTTTTTTTTGCTAGACAAGTCTGTCACCTACCTTTTTTCTTGAAAACTCTTCCGGGACAAAACTCCTTATTTGTGTGTGAGGTCTGTTGGATCAGCTTGGGAATATTGGGCGCTTTCTGCCAAATGGTCACTGGGGCTTCATATGATGTTATTATTTAGCAAGGTGGGCATTTTATATGTATGTGTTTTGTTGATATTTTATAATGATGTTTGTATTCTATTTTGTTTTTGTAAACGGGGGTTCGATAAATTAGAGTATAGCCTAAGCGTCCCTTGCGTGGGATGTCTTTATTGTAAAGTGACTAGCTGGTGGAGTGCCTTCAGTGTTACCACTAGGGTTGTTTCGGCAGATCTTTTATGCGGATCAGGGGTGAGTCCTCTTTCAGCGAAGTTGTGGTCTTGATTTTGGTTCCATGTCACTTCAGCGCCAGCACTTCAGCACCAGAACTTCAGCACCATACACTTCAGCGCGAGGATACTTCAGCGCCGTACATTTCAGCGCTGGGACTTTTCAGCACCGTACATTTCAGCGTGACGAAATTTTAGCGCCGTACATTGTAGCGCCGTACATTGTAGCGTCGTACATTATAGCGCTAGAGGAACACAGAGGGAGGGAGAGAGAGAGAGAGGTGCTCCCCCACCTCCTGCACCACTGCCCCATCTCTCAGGTGCAGTCTGGCCTTACATGTACCATTGTCACATCGCCAAAAAGACAATTCTGGATCTTTTGTACCGTTCTTATCGAAGCGGAAGGAGTAGCCATTGTAGCTAAACTTTTATTTTCTCCGTATGCTTAGGTAGGACTCTGCAATCTCTGCCATGTTTCCACAGCAAAGAACGTCAGGAGTAATGTACAGAAAAATAACCCAATTTCAACTCAACTCCGTCTGAATATCAATCACACCACTCACAACACCTCTCTCTCTCTCTCTCTCTCTCTCTCTCTCTCTCTCTCTCTCTCTCTCTCTCTCTCTGAATATAACTCAAACCCGATTTCAACTCAACTCCGTCTGAATATCAATCACACCACTCACAACACCTCTCTCTCTCTCTCTCTCTCTCTCTCTCTCTCTCTCTCTCTCTCTCCCTCTCTCTCTCTCTCTCTCTCTCTCTCTCTCTCTCTCTCTCTCTCTCTCTCTGTCTGAATATAACTCAAACCACTCATTCAGACCTGATCTGTAACTCACGAAGTGATCTCTCTCTCTCTCTTTCTCTCTCTCTCTCTCTCTCTCTCTCTCTCTCTCTCTCTCTCTCTCTCTCTCTCTCTCTGACGCCAATAGTTTTACCCCCTCCCCCGACATTCCCTCCTTTTCCCCTATCATGGCGCTAAGATGTACGGCGCTGAAGTCTCCCGGCGCTAAAGTGTACGGCGCTGACATCCCCCGTGCTGAAATGTACGGCGCTAAAAAGTACGGTGCTGAAAAGACGCCGCGCTGAAATGGTGGCGCTGGAAGGTATGGCGCTGTAGTGCTGGCGCTAAAGTGACGTGTCACCCTTGATTTTGTGGTCCTGATTCAGCTCTTTGCAGTTCGCTGGACCATGTAAGCAATGAATAACTAACTAACCTTCCCGTCCTCTTTATTTTTCTACTCTTTCTCTTCTTTCTTTCTCTTTTCATTATATTGCCCACCTTTTGGGGAACTGAAATGAAGGACCGCGATGCACTGCGATGTATGGACCTCGCAATCTACCACCTCCGCATATTGGTCAAAATAGAGAATCAGATGATCTCGGGTCAAGTCCGGGTCGCTGTAGTGAACGAGCAAGCTGCTGCCATTATCCAGAGTAGTATCTACAGGTTCCAAGAAGAGAGACTTCTCGCAGAAGAGTGGTAGTTTGTCCTCGACGTCACAGATGTCTTCCTCTGACGAAAAAATAGAAATAAAATGCAAATTAAATACACATGCAACCATACGCTCACACGTTCACTCTACGAATATAGGCGCTAGCTATTAATACAAATTAAGAGTTTAGTATTTCCTAAGGCGAGCATTTGCCAATGAATAGTAACATAAATACTGTTTTTGAAAGTTCTGAACTTCTGGTCTATGAAGCTAAATTGTCTCCCTTTCATCGCTACTATTTGTTGTGT